>CAKNXH010057286.1:0-38367 GCA_932178445.1 Andricus quercusramuli
ATTTTTAGACCATTTTTTTCCAAATTTAGAAATTCCACGGACGGCTATCCATAGTACTCAAAAATTCAAAGAATTTATCCCCACGACTTTTTTCGATAAAATAAAAATTGTCAGAGTTATGGCATTTTCAAAATCCCCCAAGAAAAACAAAAATTTACATTTTGAGCGAAACAAAGCACAATATGAAAAAAAGTCAGGAGATGAAAAACGTTACATTTTGAAAGCCCTACATATTGAAGTATATGCTCTAAAATAACTAATAATACCAGCATAGTGTGAAAAAACCTTTTTTTGGAATTTATATTTGAAAAAGAAAAATTTGTACATATTTAAAATTCCTATTTCTTTCGCGCCCATTCCGCCATCTTGATGACGTAGCTAGCCGCCAAACACTTGTAAATAAGCTAGGCGATGCACGTTTTTTCCATAAAAATGCAAAAAAATCAGCGCTACCATTGGTGTTTTGTGCCTTGATGCAAGAAAACGTCTGTCAAAAATCCAGGAAAATTATTTATATCTATACCCAAAGGTGAGGAATGAAAAAAATGGTACAAAATTGTTCGTCGTGACATGTGCCCTACCGCATCTTATCGCCAACAGTATATGTTGCGAAGATCATTTCAACGCTACAAGTAAATATTTTCATTTTGAATAGAAAAATATATTTAAAATATGCTTTTTTGATAACATAAAGTTCGTAATTGACTGATGTTTAACTGTGTTATATATATGGGGAGCCGGGATGTATGTGAGGTATAACCTCGCGAAATCAAATAGTTTATTCACGCAACAAATATAAAATATTTATAAAAGTAATTATAAATCTTATAATTATGAATTTTATAACAATTTTATAAAAGTATTCGTGAAAGTATTTATAAAAGCAACTATAAAAAAAGTGAGGTTAGGTTTTCTGAATTCAATATTGCATGTATGATTGTATGTTACGATTCGCCTGAAGCAATTATCATTCTAAACTAATAGTTAAATAAATAAAAATAAATATTTCAAAAAGTTATCGTCATTTATGCCATTTACTTACTTTTTCGCTTTCACTCCTCGAGTGACAGCAACATTGAAACTGTAGCACTTCGCGAAGAAATCGCTAGTCATAAGTGTACTCACTTTTGGCAAATTATCCAAACTGGCTTTAACGTATCTAGGCATATTGATACTTCATAAAAATAAACTCTTTTTGCCAGAAACGTTGATAATTGATTATTTCGATTGTTTTTATCAAACTGACCATGTATTTTCTTCGGTTTTGGCGGCTGGTGACGTCACACCACGTGCTTCAAGCCGTGAGGGCGCCACATGCTTTTTTTTATAAATCGACATTTACGGTGGATATTTTATCACTTTTTAATAAATTATTATAAATTATTAAACAAACGAAATTAAGTTTTGATTTCACATTTTAATTCTTTGGGACTCAAATTTTATAAAAAAACTCAACTATAAGGCAAACAAAATTTTTGTGGATGACCCTATTTAAATAAAAAAAGTATTATACAGGGTGTCCCAGACTCAAGTTTCCAGACTCACATGGCGGTACAAATATTTAAAAAATCAATCTAAACTTCTTCTTTCAAAAATCAGTTGAAGTTTTAGTTTTTGAGTTAATAAATATTTAAGGAGCAACGGTCATGAACACACTTTTCTTACGGATTTGTTTAAACTTTGACTATAGGTTCTTTGGAATTTTATCTAAACGTTTGCGAAATTTAAAAAATATTGTCCTCTCCTGAGCTGAGATAATTAAGATCAAAGTTGAACCCTTATACTCGTATACTCGTAAACTATTCTTACCATTTTTTTAAACTAATATATATTAGAAGGAGGTTTCATGACGATTTCAAAACAATTTCAGAATCGTTGAACTTTTAGTTTTAGAATGAGAGGTATGCAAAGTTTGAGAATTTTGAACTTTTCGAAAAATGAAACAAGCACGTGGTAGCCATCCGGGAACGCTGTCGGAGCGCCTAGCGGGTCAAGCGCATGCGCCAGGCTTTCAATCGTTTATGAAAAACTGTCTTTTTCATAAATTTACCTTCAACTATTAATCGATCTGTCATTTTCAAGAAATGTCACGTTTTCATTTGCAGTCAAAGAGCACAACCAGCAGTCAAAGCAGACACCATGAAAAATGCGACGTTACCGCGTCTACGCTCAGATCTTGAGAAGTTGGTGTTTACTCGTCTGTATACATAACTTCTCTATGTGTAGTGTACAATCATAGCCAAACATTTTCTCTTAGGTCTGACAGGAAGTAAATTAATAAAACATCATACCGGCATAATTGTCAATGTTTTTACTTTCTTCGACGTAAATTAGCTACATATTATACATTTAAGGGTTAATAAAACTTATATTACTCAAACAGTATTATTTTCCGACATGGACTTGGGACTAACTTTTTGCAGATAGTATGCTTTACCGTACCTCCTTAAGGTCGACCAATCAGGAGCGCGGTATGAACAGTCGCGCGTACGTGAGCTGGAGTCCAACCTAGTGTACTAACTGCTGTTCTCCCCTCGCTAACCCCACCTCGGCGCTCGCTTCAATAACACTGCGTTGGACTGCCGCTCACGTACGCACGACTGTTTATACCGCCTCCTGATCGGTTCAGCATAAATATTTAATAACGCAAAAATTAAAACTTCAACTGATTTTTGGAAAAGGAATTCGCGAGTTATCTTTTTTAGTTTTATGTAGCTACATAAGTCCGGACACTTGAGTCTGGGACACCCTATATAGAGATCAAACGTGCTTTGCCAACATCAAAATTAATCTTTATACTAATTATTAATACTGGCAGTGATAAAAAGTAATCGCATTAATCTTGAAGATTAGAGATCTATTCACATTTGATCTCAGCGTTATAAAATATTATATGCTAGAAAATATTTTTAATTCTGAAATAGCACACAAGTCCCAATTTGGGCGTGCATAATTATTTTTAAATGGAAATCATTAAAAACAAATAAATGAGGATTAACACTGCGACTGTTTGCTAAATTTTCACCGACTAAACAATTAACTAAACTCGTTACTGATTTGACTCAGTGACACACTTGTACCCAATCAAATTTAGACAGTATTTTTATCACAAGTTGGACTTCATAGCATAAACATAGAATAAAAAGGTGTGACAATTAGGATTCAAGAGCATTTATTTGAATTCGGTGTTGTGGGGTCAGACTAAAATATAAAAAGAAAAAATTTTCTTTTAGCGATTTAATTTACATTAATTATTTATAAATTCGCAACTGAGAGGATTCAAACCCTCAAAGACTGCTGACTCGCCGTCGGCTTGCGTGTGTAAAGGAATAGGGAAGAGATACAAGAAAAATGTAAACCCTTAGGGGGCACATAAGAAGCTTCCATTCCAGCACTGTATCTGACATATTTGTTTGCGTCTTCGAGACACGCCGAGTGACCTATTGACGAACCTTCTACAACCTCTTATGATCTATCAATACCGACTTATTAATTTAAAAAATATGTAATTTATCTTGTTATAAGAAAAACTTTTTTAACATTGGTAAAACAACTATAATGAAAACAACATATTTGTCCGCGTGTTCGAGACCCATCGATTGTCAAAAGTAAGAACTTTTCATGATCCACCATAACCTACCAATATCGATTTTAATTTATCAACAAAACTAGTTTCCTTGTTTATAAAAAGATTTTTTTATATTCGAAATATAACAGTACTGCATTTAATGCAATATTGTTCGCGTCTTCGAGACGGTTGGGTTGATCTTTCGATGAACTTTCGAAGACCATTATTGATTGATCAATATCTACTCAGAAAGTTTAAAGAAAAGTTACATTGTTTATATGAGGGTTTAATTTGAAATATAAAACTACCGTAGGATAAGGAGTTGTTCGTTGTAACAGAACACGTCAATTGAAATTTTCGTAGGCCTTCCAATTTTATGAAAATAAAATATCCGGAATGACAGAAACATAAGCTTGAAAAATATTGAAAGTATCAACTTTGTTCTTTTGTTAGGGAAAACCTCCCTTTATGAGGAAGAAAATTTATTTGATACCTATGAGGAAGCAAAATGCTCATAAAATGAGCACAAATAAATACACCCATAGTAAATACGACTGTAGTACTTCGCAGCCGTATTTTAAATTCCAAGCGATAATTATGTGACAATTTGCAATTGAAAACTAAATTGAATCTTTCAAAATCAAAGCTTCGGAAATTTTAAATTGTTATTATATAAGAAAATTATAATTTAATATTAAAGCTGATTAGACAAATTTTTCTAAAATCGAAAAATGAATTGAATTATTCTAAAAAAACCTTTCAAAATAAATATTAATTTCAAATGGGAATCATTGGAAATGAAAAAATTTCTACTCCATGCGCTGAAACTTAAAGAACGCAAACTTCATTTAGAACTGAAAAAATTGCAGTTACCAAAAGTTGTAATATTAAAACTGTTTTACACTTAAGCCCTTTAAAATTTTAATTTTCTGAAGTAAATTTAAATCACTTAGAAATTATTAATTTTTAAACTGTTAATTATACTTTCCAAAATTTAACCAATTTAATTTTAATTGCAACATTAAAACTTATGAAAGGGAAAAATTAAAAATTTAGTGTTCAGCATGAAAATAATATTATAATAATAATAATATTATTAAGGGACACAATAAGACCTACGAGGTGCTTAGTTACACTAGGGCAGTTCGCGGCGCGGCAGCCGGGCGCAAGAACCCTCTTTCAAGTCCAATAGCTATCTTATCCCACTCTCTACCCTAGGTGATTTTCAAGGGGAAAAAGTCAAGCTCAAAAAATACTAGCTTATTTAAAAATGTTCAGAAAACACTCTTATTAAAGTTGAATTGATCAACTTTGCAGAATCCATGATGAATTGAATAACGTGATCGAGTTAAAATGTGGAAAAATCGAGCCCCTGTATGTTGACAAACCGTCTTTCTGGAGCCCACTAGGACTAAAATTTAAGGGAGTTTCAAGAAAATTGAAAACAAATTTTTAGGCGGGTACACTTGAAGAATTATACCCCATGTATTTGTTCAACTTAAACTCATTTTGTAAGAAGCCTTACCCGTTACATGAGCAACATTTTATTTGAACGGCCGCACTTTCTCATTTATATGGACAAATAACTATGCAAATATTAAGAATATAAGAGGGAGCCTGGAACTAGATTCTTCCGTAAAAATTACGAGTTCTGTGTACCATCGCGGTAACTCCGAGGTGAGTGTGCGAGAAAGACAGAAGTCTAGAGCGGAGAGAAAGGTGGGTCCGAGAAAATCAACAGTTTTTGTCTAACCCATCTCGACTTTTCCAAGATCCTCCAGCTACTGTCGTCCATTCGCCTACACCAGAGGAGGTCGAGGCATTTTGTAGAGAAGTCACAGCTATCCTAAATGACAGGATTGTTCGGACAATTGGACCTGTGTGGCAAGAGATGTGCGGACAAAGCGACTCAAAGAAAGGCGTAGCAGGATGTCGGGAGAACCTGCTCATCGATAGATGTGTCTGTAAAGAAGCAGCATCCTATCAGCTTTACCTATCGATGGCCTGGATTGATTACCGGAAAGCTTTCGATTCAACTTCCCATAGACTTATCACCTGCCTGTTGGAAAGCTTGAAGATTCATCCACACATCGTGAGGTGCATAGAGAGATTAATCTCGCTTTGGAAAATCAGATTTACTATCTTATCTGGAAAAAAATAGTGTGATCACTAACAGTGTCACCTTTCAGAGAGGTGTGTTTCAGGGCAACGCCATGAGCCCTCTCCTCTTTTGCCTCATATTATTGCCACTATCTCTCGCACTTCGCCATTCCGAAGGGTACCTCTGCGGCAAACCTGGAAATCGAAATCATAAGGTCACTCATGTATTGTACATGGACGATCTCAAGATCTATGCTAGAAATAAAGAGAAACTACATATAGCTCTAAAAATTGTCAAAGAGTACACTCAAGAGATCGGAATGGAGTTCGGGTTAGTGAAATGCGCCAAGGTTAATTTGAAGAAAGGAAAACTTAATGGCATCCCCGAAGATCCTGAGCTCGTCGAAAGAAGCGCTATACGACACCTTGGCGCTGGAGAGACCTATACAGATCTGGGCGTGCCACAGAGCCGCATTCAGGACGTGACATCTATAAAGGATACTCTCCGATGCAGATACAAAGGTCTAATCCGACGGATATGGTCTTCCGAACTGTCAACGAGGAACAAAGTATCTGCGCTGAACATGCTTGCCGTCCCAGTAGTACTCTATTCATTCGGAGTATTTCTATGGACGAAGGACGAGCTCAGATCCCTCGATGTCGGGTCCCGAAAGGTTATGCACATGAACAAAAGCATGCACCTTAAGCCTTCTGTTCCACGACTTTACATCTCGCGCCGTCAAGGTGGTCGCAGAATACTGAATCTTGAATGTCTTCACAACAAGGATTATTCTGGGTACAGCACATAGTCGTAAATGGACAAGACCCTCTTCTTAAAATGGCCAGGAAACACGAAAAAGTGGGCAAATAGAAAGCAGCGGAGGAGGCTGCTGAAACACTCGAACTTGACTTCAATATCAGGGGTGAGCAAAATGCATCAAATCTTATCCATCTTGAATACTCACTCCTGAAGGCCCGGATTAAGAAAGCACAGTAGAAAAACTTATGTGAACAGCTCCTCGACAAGAGGATGCACAGCGCCTTTCGCAGAAATGTGGAAAATCAGTGGATGTCGTATGAGCTAACGTTTGCTTTCCTTAAATCACCCGGATTGAAGTCGGGCACGGAGGGTTCCATTTTGGCATGTCAAGACAGTGTCATTTCCACTCTAGCATATCGTCGCCACACTTTGAGCCAAGACATTCCCGATGATAGCTGCAGAGCGTGTCATGCATACCCCGAGCATCTAGGGAACGACCTACATCCAAAGGCACAATGCGGCACTAAGAGTGCTTGATTACCATCTCTGTCACTCTTACGGCATTAGCCCAAATACCTCTCCGCTAAACGCTTCTAGAGAAATAGAGTCATTTGTCGAAAATGAGCAGTGATGCATATACTGGAACTTCATATTCTCAAGAATTGTTTCTGTGGCGCACTCGAGGCCTGACATAGTTCCCCTTGACTTCGAGAAACGAACCATGATCGTTATCAAAATTTTCGGCATCAGCTGACAAAAAGTCATAGCCAAGGAGAAAGAAAAGAAAGAGAGGTATAAAGACCTTATAATGGAGTTGCGATGGTTATACCCGGAATATTCTGTTAAGCTAATCGTCTTGATCATCGGCGCTCTTGGAAGTGCCAAGGTTTCACTTGTTAATGCAGAAGAAGGTCGTCCTTGGGTCGCTCCATGTCCTCAGGATGCACGAGACTTTTGCCAGATCATCGTATTGAATGTGTCGCAGACTGTAACCACCTTTCTCACGGTCGTCGTGAGACGTGGTTACAGCTGAAACTTTACAGCGATTTCGCTCGGAGCTGGTGCAATTTTTCAGACTAGCACCCGCTCCCGGCGAAATCCTGCGGTTGTCCTCATCACAAACTTTTAACTACACACACACACACACACACACACACACATTACGGTCAATACGCGATGGCCGGGCATTTCGCGTATTGCCCGGGCAATACGCGAAGTGCCTAATGCCGTTGGTCAAAACCCGAAGTGAGAGGAGTTTTCGGGCTTAGCCCAAGCTCCGTTGGTCAATACGCGAAATGCCCAACACTTATTGGTCAAAGCTTAACCTGAGACATTATTCAGCATGAAAACGGCAATATGCGTATAATCAACGTAAACAGTGAGGTTTGGGGTAGGAAGTTGCCTGCAGCTCAGTTGTAAAATAGACACCGAACGGGAACGAATAAACTATTTCTTATAGCTCGAAATTTTCTGTCGGTATTTGTGAGAGTGATTTACAAATTTGGAATTGAATTTGTTTATGATTTTTAAAAAATTTTATGAAAAATTCAAATAATTTTAAAAGATTCCTGACATTTTTCTGCAGAATTGTTTTGAAGGTTTTAATCAATTTTCAAGTCAGTTTAAAAGATATTTAGGATTCTTGAGAGTTTTTAAGAGATCGAAAACATTTTGAAACTTAAAAATTTCCAAAAGCTTATAAAATATTTTTCAAACCTTTTTTTTCTCCCAAAAATTGAACCGCCGGATCGTAGAAGGGCATATAAAGTTTGATCGCTGGTGGTAAGGAGGCCCCTCGGCATTTTTAAAAACATTTGAAAATTTTAATTTCTCAAACATATATTCTTATTCAAAATTTAAATGCGCATCTTCTTTCCCTCTTGAAAAAAGTTGTAGCTCTGTGCATTCTTGAAATAATTTCAAAAAACACGAATTTTGAAAACTGAAAAAATTCGGTTTTTTCTCACTTCAACTCGCTCTAATTCACAGAATCTTAAAGATTTTTGCTTCAAATTTGGAGGAATTATATTTCAAAGTGTGCTTTAAGCAGTAGAGTTTAAGCTATCAAAAACTTCCAGCGGATGAAATGTTCATTAGAATTTGTAGAAGTTTTCTGTGAAGTTTCACACCAATTGAACAAAGTGTTAATAACCTACAAGTGTTTTATTCTCTCGAGCAACGCCGCGAGCACATTACTCAGAGGCGCCTTTTAGCTGGATAGGCACGGTCGTCTACGAAAGTTGGAAAATTGTATTTTTCAACATCAATTACTGTGTTTTAGGCTAGTTGATGTATACTCTTCACCCTAAACAATTGAATTTACGTCTTACATAAACACATAATAATTTTTTAATAATAAAGAAAAAACAAATTCAGTCTTCATGAAATTATATGTTCATTTAAAAAAATGTGAATAAATTAAATGATTACATGAAATAAATTTAATAACATCAGCTCATAATATTATATAAAAAAGCATAATAATTTCATTGAAAATTCCCTTAGTTAATTAAATGATTTCATTGATTTTTCTTATAAATAAGAATATAAGATATAGAAGGTACTTTTATTGTTTAACAAAATTTTATACCTTGTTCCGCTTTGTTTTTCGAACATTTTCTTTCCAGTTTTCTTCCTTCCTTGATCTTTTTCTACCACGGGGAATGCATTCAGTAGATGTCATTTTAAATCACTTAAAAAATGTATTTATTCAGCTATATTTTGAAATTCACTAGACTTAAATGCACTTTTTGAGCCTAAGCTCTTATCCATACGATGTACGAATCTATTCTGAAGATTTGTATGTGCAAATTTGTCAAAATTTTCTATTTCTCTGTTTAGGGCGAAAGGGTTTGTCTATGTTTACAAAAACTTCCAAGAAAAATATGTAGAAGAAAAACACGTACAAGAAAGAAAGAGAAAGAAAGGAGAAAGAAAGAGAGCGTAATGATTATTATTGGAAAATATGAACTACATAACAAAATTAACCAGTTTATACTTAATGTTAGAAATAATTTCTTACATTATGATAAAAAAACACAGTAATTGATGTTGAAAAATACAATTTTCCAACTTTCGTAGACGACCGTGCCTATCCAGGTAAAAGGCGCCTCTGAGTAATGTGCTCGCGGCGTTGCTCGAGAGAATAAAACACTCGTAGGTTATTAACACTTTGTTTAATTGGTGTGAAACTTCACATAAAACTTCTACAAATTCTAATGAACATTTCATCCGCTGGAAGTTTTTGATAGCTTAAACTTACGTCGATAGACTTTGGGATTTAAAATATTGGAACCATTTTCGTATACTTACCTAGAAAAACATTATTAACAATTTTTCATAACAAAAAAAATAAATCTAAACTACTCTACTGTTTAAAGTACACTTTGAAATATAATTCCTCCAAATTTGAAGCAAAAGTCTTTAATATTCTGTGAATTAGAGCGAGTTGAAGTGAGAAAAAACCGAATTTTTTCAGCTTTCAAAATTCGTGTTTTTTGGAATTATTTCAAGAATGCACAGATCTACAACTTTTTTTAAGAGGGAAAAAAGATGCGCATTTAAATTTTGAATAAGAATATATGTTTGAAAAATTAAAATTTTCAAACTTTTTTAAAATGCCGAGGGGTCTCCCCACCACCAGCGATCAGACTTTATATGCCCTTCTACGATCCGGAGGTTCAATTAGGTAAAGCCCTACAAAATAAAAGAATATTCCAGGTTTTTTCAACTTATCTGAAATCATCAATTTTTTTCAGTTTTATCAAGAAACTTGGAAAAATTATATTTATCTAAGCTTAAAAACATATACTGATAGTACTTACTTGCTTGTATTTAACCTCGTTTTCATGAAATGTAAAATGCCTAGAATAAAATTTTAGCTCGAATTTAAGTGTTCGAAAGTTTGTAAAAAATAGAATTTTTTATTTTGTATTAAAACTTATTTTTTCTTTAGTTGAAAAACTATAAGCGCGTGTAGCGCGCGATTGGTGATGCTGGTATTTTGAAAATATAAAAGTAACTAAGTAAAAATTACATTCTGAAACGGTAACAATTGCTATTTTTTAAAAATTATTTTTATTACACACATTTGATTAAATATTCATCTCTTTTTTCCAAGTATTTGGTTAAAATTAATTTATTTTGTAGAAAATCATTCTCTTTTGGCGGCAAATTAACCCTCAAACGGCACACTAGTGCGAATTCGTACCAGCAAAAATTTCAAAGCGCTGATATTCTTTCTAAAACTATTTTCAAGGTCTCTCATCGCTACATTAAATATGTCCATACACCCACAAATACATGACGCGTAAACAGGTAGTCATCCGCCTGCGAGCAGCCGAGTGAGACACTGTAAAAGTTTCAAGTGGTGCAAATTCGCACTAGTGTGCCGTTAGAAGGTGCCAAGTCGTGTTTTATGAAAAATTGTAAAACGTTGTTCCTGTGCCTGAAACAAGATCTTTCATAAAAAGGTAAGTTAATTTGTTCATAAATATGTTTATAAACAAAAAGAAAGATTATAAGCAATAATAAATAAAATTTCACGAACCAGTGAAAATATTGCACGAAAAGCACAAAGTTTACAATTACTCGCTATTGTTAGACTTTAAATTGATATGATGATATTTTTTGAACAATTTTTTTTTTATATTAAGAATGGCGGAGTAAGGACGTCGTTACAGTTTGGGAAGTTCTAGGACTGTTGTGCAGGCACTAGCAGAAGAGTCTGAAGACGATGTGCGTCGATCACAGAGCTTCTGTCTGCGTTGACTGCATTGGTCTTAATGAATAATGTTCAATGATGATTGTCATAAGAGTAATAGTTTCACAATATAATAATGTTAATTTTTTCTAAAAATAGGTAGTAAAACTTTGTTCTCTTCTCTAAATATTCTATGTACTTTTACTCTTTCCTAACAAACCCCCACATCACACATCACCGCCCTGACACACTTCACTGATCAATCTTTTTACCAATCAGTCACATGGAGAGCTTCCCAAAGTTATAATAAAATGAATTCTTTAAAACTTTGACACAAAAAACACTATTTATGCAATAATATGCTTGTATACTACAAAAATAACAATGTGTGCTGTCCTGCACTCGTGATATACTTCATACGAAAATACCGAAAATCTGACACATCTGGAAAAATACTTAATCTAATTTTATCGGATTGGCATATTTTTTTCATGAAAGAACATCTATTTAAATAAAGAATCACGTTAGTTACGTTTCAATACCTTTAATTTTGAAAAAATTATGTTTTTTTGTTGAAAATGTCTATTTTTCAAGAAAGCCTTTTTTTTAATAACAATTTTGTGATGAGGTGATATAATTTTCGATAAATTTAAGTTGCCCCAACGGATTGGGCGAGAAATTTTACCCCAAAATCATATATTTATACGCAGATTTTGGAAATTATTTTCATATTAAAATGTTCAGCTGAAATCACAAAATCCCAATTTGCACTAGTGTGCCGTTTACGTATGCTGGGTTGAAGTGTGCCGTTTGAGGGTTAAAATAGTTGGTTGAAAGGTAAACCCTTTTATTGAAAATTATTATTTTTTAGTTGAAGATTTATTATTTTAGTTCAAAATGTCAATATTTTGAATATAGAAAAGTAACCAAGATAAGTTACTTTTAAAAACAGAAACAATTTATAATTTAATTTTTTTTAACATTTAAGAAACGAAAAATACATTTGGTTGAAAATTCCGGTAATTTTGTTAAATCTAACCTTTTTCTGTATACAATTAATCTTTTTTATTCTTTATTATTTTTATGTTATTATTATTATTTATTATTTTTTTTTATTTTATTATTATTTATTATTATTTTTTATTTTTATTCTACTACTTGGTTGAAAATCGTGGAGCAAGTCATGGAAATATATTTCTAAAAGTTGCATTCTTTTGTTGAAAATTCATTTCTTTTTGTTCAAAATTTAACATTTTCATTGAAATTTTTTTTCTTGAAAGAATGTGATTAAATATTTATCTCTTTTTTTAATTCAAGAATTTCTTTAAAAATTCATGTATTTTGCAGAAAATTATTCTCTTTTGGTGGCAAATTAAAATAGTTGGTTGAAAGATAAACCCTTTTATTGAAAATTATTATTTTTTGTTAAAGATTTATTATTTTCGTTCAAAGTGCTAATATTTTAAAAATACAGAAGTAACCAAAAAAAGGTTACATATCAAAACAGTAACGATTTATAGTTTTTTTAACAATGAAGAAACTTAAACAATACATTTGGTTAAAATTTCCGGTATTCTGTTAAAACTAAACTTTTTTTTTAGAAAATTAATCTTTTATTCTTCATTATTTTTATTTTATTATTATTATTTATTAGATATTATTTTTATTCTTCATCATTTTCATTCTACTACTTGGTTGAAAATTGTGAAGCAAGTAATGGAAATATTGGTTAAAAGTTGAATTCTTTTGTTAAAAATTCATTTCTTTTTGTTGGAATTTTTTTTCCAACAAAACATTTGATTAAACATTTATCACTTTTTTTTTTTATTTCAAGTATTCGTTTTGCAAGAAACTAAATGAATATGAAAATTTTTCAAATGTGTGCGAAGTTTTCTTTTCTGTTGAATAAGATACAAAAAACCTGAAATGATTATTTTTTTAACCTTTAGTTTCAGCAAAGATGGCATCAATTACATCTTGTTATAATTAGCCCTGCGATTTATATTTACAGTTTTATTTTTTAATGAAATTTACAATGTGCAAAAAATGTTAACATTTCAATTGAATACATACAATTGAACCTCAGTATAAGCAACATAGAGTTTAAAAAACACAATACTACGTTAAATGATGTCGAATACATCTGGGAATATATAATGAATAATTATATGTACTGCCGCTTTCTTGCTGGCTGAATAATGTCTCAGGTGCAGCAATGAGTGTTGGGCATTTCGCGTATTGACCAACGGGGCTTGGGCAAAGCCCGAAAACTCCTCTCACTTCGGGTTTTGACCAACGGCATTAGGCACTTCGCGTATTGACCGGACAATACGCGAAATGCCCGGCCTTCACGTATTGACCGTAACATATATATATATATATATATATATATATATGTGACGTGCGCCGAAGAAAGGGGGCTTACTCTGGAAAGCGAGATTTTTCAGGACGAGCGGTCGAAGTCGACCCGATAGCCGCGATTTTTAGGAGAGAGGGAAGACTAAGGAAATCTTCCGTCCCCACTTGCCACTACATTCTCATGCATATAGCGGCGCTGCTCACGGACGGGGTATAGATGAGACGCGGAGATGTAGTTGTGGGTGGTGGGAGGTGTTTCACGGGATCTCGAGGTGTCGAGAGAAAGCACGATTTCTCGGGTACCTATCAACTCAATTATTAGCAATAATAACGCTCGGAAATTTTTTTCGATGGTTTCATTAAAAAGAGCAACTCAAAAACTATCGAAAGGTGTAAAAATCTCGATTTTTTTAGATAAGCGCCCTTTCTTCGGCGCACGTCATATATATATATATATATATATATATATATATATATATATATTGTTTAAAAAATGTAAAAACGTTTATATACAACAAAAAGTATTATTTAGACCAGGTCACATTATAACGAATGCACTGTATTCTCAAACTAATAAATAAGGCATACTTCTGCGTGACCAAAATCTTATATGAATCAAATATTCACATGGCAATAATTCTGAAACTATCAGTCTCACAAAAAAAAACATTTTTGTAGGAAATATTAGGCTCTTTAATTTTATATCTTTTCCATGTCAAAAATTCTGGGTCCTGACCATAAACAGTTTGTATGTTTATTTCTGCTTTAATTGAAGTCCCTTTTTATCAGTAGAAAAATTGCAAAAGTTACTATAAACATTTTATATAAAAACTGCAAAAACAGATGATAATATGATTATCCTTAAATCTGAATATAACAAGTTCGAGAATACTTTTAGAGTTACATTTATCAATGTTAAACAATACATTGGTTAATGGATTAACATAAATTACTTATTAAGTTTTATTTATAAGTGTTAGTATTTTAATACATTAAAATTAAAGAATCAAGTGTTTCTTATAAATGCAAACTAAATAATGACTGAATGTGGAAAATAACACAATAACCACCTTAGCGCTCGAACACGCGGAGAACTATTGTCCGCGGAGCAAATTTTGAAAATTGTTCATATTTGAGTTTTGACAGTCCATACTTGAGAATTTTATTGAGCATCTTTTCTGTATAGCAACCAAATTCGAAGGTGTGTCATCCCTGTACATGTGTAAAGAAACCTTCACCTTTTTCTAGGAAACCGTCTCCAGTGAAGATAAATATTTAAGTAAGGGTTCTGGTAGATCATTGGTATATATCGAAAACGGTGGTGAATCCCTCTGATTCGAACCTGGTCAAAAGCAGATTGTGGTCTAGGGTTTCGAACGCTCGCGTTAGGTCTAGCAGAGCTATAATAGTGATTTTTGAGCAATCTAAGGCTCTCCCTATCTCGTATGTCACATGTAAAAGAGTTGTACCTTCCTGCCACGTCGATGGAAATATTCCTGACCTAAACGAAGCGTTGATAATATCCAGAAAGGAAGGCAGGCACGAAGGTACACATAAAAGGATTGCAGTACTGTTAATACCGTCACACCCAGTAGCTGTCGATTCAACAGATTTGAATGCTTTATACAACTGTGCAAGGTCGATTTCCTGAAACCGAAAGACAGGTCGTCTGTTGGGATTTATTGACGCACGAATGTCTTTAATGAACCTATCCGATGGAGATGCTAGTGGAAGGGTATCGAGGATGAAATTTTTAATCGCCGTTGGGTAGGGAAGCAAGTCTCCCCATGAATGTTGGTTCCGTCCCAACCAAACTCCCGATCGATTGATTTTTTTCCACATGTGTAAGGAAGATGGCCATGTTTCGAAGCAAGGTAAATTTCGCATGATTTACATCTGTTTTGTTAATGCACCATTTGTACCGCGCCCTATCTCTGGCCCTTAAGATTTTTTTTTGACAGAATCAGTATACCACGGAGGCTTAGGTCTCGCGATTCTGAATTTTCGGGGCGGGCAGAATGTGTGTATTAAACTCAAGACTAATTGCGAGAAAATAAGTACTTTTTCGTCCACTGTGCCAGCATTAAAACCCTATCCCATTCTGCCACCTCTGCCGCCCTGTCGAACTCACTTCGATCTACTCTTCTGAAATTTCTAGCAACACGGAATAAACTCGGCCCAGTATCAACATTCACATCCACTGTACAGAACGCCATATCATGCTCGAAATTTTTTGACAGCTTGATCACGCCTGAGTCAAGAATACGTACTTCTTCACTTACAACGATTAAATCTAAAATCGATGACGACTTATCTGTTGTGCGTATAGGTTCGCTAACAATCTGGCGGAGCGCGAAAGAGCATGACAAACTGTTTAGCTTGCACCGACCTTGTTGAACAGTGTCATCAGCATTTATGTTGAAGTCGCCCAAGCATACTATACTATCTGAAAGACCATGAAACATGGCCAACGCCACTTCCAGATCATCGTCCCAGTTGGAGTTTGAGTTGGGACTTCTGTACACCATGACACCGAGTTTGTTTTTTTTAAGTTGCAACGTTACAGCGCAGGTATACGGGGCTATATCATCTTTAGGATCGTTCCTGATAAGCGAAGAATTTTCGATTAAAGGTTTAAAACGTAGGTCATCACGAATGTATAGAGCTACACCACCGCCTCTCCGAGCCACTAGGCTCTTACGATCGGTGCGAATTAGATTGAAACCGCTGATGGCTACAGCTAAACTGGATATATCATTATTAAGTCACGAGTCGGAAATCGCGACAACGTTGATACTGCAAAGGTGTATAGATCAACAATATCGCTAATTTTCGGAATAAGAGATCTGTTGCACAAGTTTATTCAAATACTTGGCGCGTTGCCGACTGCGCATGTCAAGATTATGCACCGATAGAGGTCGACAAAATCAAAAGGGGGAGTATGCTCTCAACTGGACGTAGCTCGTCTTATTCACGAGTTGGCTGATTCGTTCTGTCCAATTTTATACCCAGCGCTCTTCACATTTTTATAATAAACTCATTATTAAGAAAATGTTCATTTTTATTATCAGCCCGCAACAGGTTATGGGACCAGGCTTTTTTGTCCTACTGTGCGCGTATTGTGAACTTTTTTGAATTGTTCTTTTTTTGTATTGAGCTGTTTCGCGGTCATCTTTTATTTTCGCCTTTGTTCGAGTTGATCAGTGTCGCCACGTCCAGGGACAGTGTGTAAAGATCTTGCGCTTCGCGCTCGATCATTGTACATCCCCCACATTTTTGCATAGGACTTTTGAAATCATAGGTCAAACCATCATGAACTAAAATTTAATAATTGTGAATTCTCTTTTGCTAAAGCTCCTTCGGCTTTAACGAACACATTCTCATCACGAGTCTCGTGAGAGAAAAAAAAGGTCGAAAGCAAGTTTTCAGATCTAATTTGAAAACAGTTTTGTTATCAAGCATTTTATTGTACCTTGTGTCTTTTTGGATTTTTATCCAAAATATCTGGCTTAAGAATTTTTCCTTTTCTTTCAAGTCTTAAAAAAGCGTACCGAAGCTCAATCCAAACTGATCATTTTTTCGAAAGTTATCGTACCTACAGACAGACAGACTACAGAGCTTTTTAAATATCGCTTTTTTTAGCTCAGGGGGTCTCAAAACTTGGAGATTTAATGAAAAACGGCTAAGTTAAATTTCACATAAAACCAATACCGTCTCATTAGGATGAAAATGTCAAAAATTAAATAAATCGGTACTTAGAATAAGCATAGGAAGGAACCTTGTGACTGTAGATAAAGTGGAAATGGAAAAAAAGAAGATAAAGCAGAAAAAAGTCGATTTTTCGATCAAATACCAAAAAAATTCCCGGCCCTAAACACAATTCCCGGGGTTTTCCCGGTCCGCTAGACACTAGGGTGACCAGAAAAAAACACTTTTGGTCTTTTAGGATTGAAGGGCAAATAATGGTAGTTTATGCAATTGTAGAAGCCAGATTTTGTTTTTTCATTAATTTTAAACAATATTTAGAGGTGGCCCACGTCTTTGAAAGTTGTCATTGTAAAAGCTGACAATTTCGGTACGTGAAGAGTCGATCGTAAAAGTGCAACCCTAGCTCTTTTCATCGATGTGACTTTATAACAGGATTAGTTAGCGTCCCCTAAATTATTATTATCCACTTTTCTGAAAAAGTGAAATATGACTAAAAAAACTTGCTGAGAATGGGTCTGCTTTAGACTTTATGGTGTCAAGACCCACTGTGATCCGACCTTCATGGCTGAGCTGATGAGCGCTCCGCCCCGAAAATTAAACAGCGTAAGTCGTAGACCTGTCAAATTTCAAAAAGTTACTCAGATTTGTTTTCATTAGTGCACGCTTATTTATACTTTTCCTAATCTGCTTTTTCAGAAAATGTGATCTTCAACCTTCGAGAAAAATATTCTTAAAATTTCCATATAAGGTATATATTATAAGAGCCGTTATTAGTCTTTGAAAACAGTAGACAACAGTGAAAATGGCACTTTTCAAGCAACCGCAATTAATGCTTTTTATTAATTTTTAATTGAAAAAAATGTTTTTATGTGGATTCTGAGAACCTCAAGAACAACATATTAAAAGTTCAAATTAAAAAGGGGATAAATTCGTGGTTAAAATCTTGAAAAAAAAAAGTTGAGTTTACCCATGTTAATTATGTAAGAACTTCAAAGAAGATGGGCCACCTCTAAATATGGTTTAAAATTTAAAAAAAATCTGGCTTCTACAATCGCATAAACTACCGTTATTTGCCCTTCACTCCTAAGAAAATCAAAAGTGTTTTTTTTTTCTGGTCACCCTACTAGACACCCTGGTATTAGAGGATTTAACTTTGATCGATATTGTAGATTTCCATTATTCACAGTATGTGTGATTGGATTTCTCTTCGGATCTTACTCTGATCTCTCTGTAGCTCAATTGGTTAGAGCACCTGACCGGGAATCAGTTGATCTGGTGTTCGTATCCCAGCGGAGTGAAAGGAGATCTTTTTTCTGAATAAATTCAATTTAATAAATGTTAATTTATATCTCCATCTAGTCTGTGACGACGAAAATAATTTTTCTGTATTAGAGGATTTAACTTTGATCGATATTGTAGATTTCCATTATTCGCAGTATGTGTGATTGAATTTCTCTTCGGATCGATAGGAGGTCTGGGGTTCGTTCCCTGAGCCGGGTACCAATGGAAATTTTTCTATGTACTTCTACCGGGGCTTCGGTGGTTCGGAACCCACCTTAAAATGTAGGTCCCGTCAGAAAAAGCTGGTTAGAGCACCTAACCGGGAAATCAGTTGATCTGGTGTTCGGATCCCAGAGGAGTGAAAGAAGATCTTTTTTCTAAATAAATTGAATTTAAAGCTTTCAAATTAAAGCAAATTTTTTTCTAATTTCCAATTCTGCGAATGTCAAATATTATATGATTTTGTTAGATTTGTCTCAAAAGTAGAACAATTATATTTTTTATATTATATTATATTATTATTATAAATCCTTAAAAGTTATTTGGGAAAAATGTAATTTTTTACCGGGAATTTATTTTTCCCAAGATATTCGATATACTTGAATTTCCTTGCACTAATTTTTAAGATGAATGTTCTCCCTGTTTTAGAAAATGGTGAGAATTAGCAAAAGAAAACATTATTTAAATAAAAAAATGTTAGCGCAAATATTTTCAATGAGCCCAGATACTTAGTTCTAATTATAATATATTTTATATAAATTTAAAAATATTTTCTATTGAAATAGTTCAGTTTAGGCCACACGTCTTTCACTTCATAAATTAAAAGCTTTTTCATAACGAAAACTGAAGTTTCAACGTACGATTTGTTATGATGGAAATCTTCACAAACAACTGATTGAACATTTAAATTTTTTTTAATCAAAAGGATAAAAATTTCCATTAAAGATTTTCACGCCCATATCTCTAATGATCCTACAGTCCATATACCTTATTATAATCAAAAATATTTCGGAATTTCCTCCTTTTATGGTTTATTACTCTCTTGAGTCTACTCTTAAGAAACCTCGAAGAGTAGGGTGAGTGTTTATGTAGGAGTGAGCCGAAAATAAAGAATATAAGAATTGCATATTGTTGCAGTTGGAACTTTAAAATATATCGAAAAAGAATCCAGAAAAGTTTGAAGACTTTTTTTATTTTACATGATTTTAAAGAATATTAGGAAAAAGTTGACTTTTAGAAATTTGGAGGAAATTCAAAAATATTTTATAATTTTTCGGAAATCTTTTCAAGTTTTAAACTATTTTCAATATCTCAAAAACTTTAAAAATTCACTAACACCTTTCGAAATTACTTTAGTTTATCCTAACATTTTTTCTTAATTCGGAAAAATTGCCTTAAAATCTTCCAGATTCTTTTTTTACAATTTTGGAAATTGTTTTAAAATGTTAAACAATTATTCTTAATATTCTTTAAAAATTCATTTCTCAAAATGAAGAATCATTTTAATTTTTCCTACGAATGTAAAGAAAAATTGCCATTCTCTTAAAACCTTTCAAAATTTCTTTTTTAAGGGCATGTGACAGACATAAATACCTACCTTACCTCGTTTAGTGACTGCCAGACTTGGCATTTTCGTTCCCATCGCGCATACCGACCGACCTGGCAACCGGAGTTGACATTTAGTTGGAGTTTTTCTTTTTGCATCTTTTATACTCAAATGATGTACATAAGCGTACTTTATTATCGGCTCTTGCATTTGTCAAGGTTTGAAGCCGATCTTTCACTCATAAAAAAAGTTCTTAGGTTCAAAAAATGCACCCATTTTTAATTTCCTCGAAAATAATGTTTTGCGAAATTCCTTCTCGAATTAGGTACGTAAACGTAATTTATTGTCTTCGCCTACATTTTCCAAAGCTTCAGCCCGATATTGTATTTACAAACAAAATTCCTAGATTCGAAAAAAATTCGGAAAATTGAAAAAGTGAGGTCGGTAATGTAGGTATTTATGTCTGACACATGCCCTTAATGCTTTAAAAACTTATAAATACCTCTTAAACTTAACCCAAATTTTGTTCTAATTTTTGCTTTAAAATTTTGGAAAATCATTTGAAACGTTTTGAAATCTTTTTTATTTTTTTTTTCAGAATTCATTTTTCAAAATAAAAAATAATTTCAAATTTCCCCATGAATCGTTAGAACAAATTTTTATTCTCTTGAAACCCTTCAAAATTCTAAAAAAGCTTGTAAATTTTTTTCTGAATCTTAAAAAATTTACATTTTCTTAAAACATTGCTGAAATGTTCTCAAATTTGTAATTATTTTTAAATCTGCATAATCAAAATAATTACCTTACAGTCTTCAGGATTCTTTAAATTTATATTTAGAAAGGTTTTCAAATCTTTTTAAATATTCTCTTTAAATCAATTTCTCAAAAAATAATAATTTTTAATTTTCCGATAAATCTTAGGAAAACTATTTTTATGTACATGAGTTTCCAACTAAATGGTTGTATTTTTAACTAAAAAAGATACATTTTCAACCTAAAATAATTATTTAAATTTCATTTAAAAAATTATTTTCAACAATATAATTAAATCTTTAAAAAATAAAATAAATGTTTATTAAATTAGTTTAACTTTCAACTAAGTAGTTGAATTTTCAACCAAAAAAGATGAATTCTCAATGAACATTTTAATAGGCAAATTTGCAACTAAAATCGGTCAGTTATCAACTAAAAATAGAATAGATGTACGCATATTTACTCTCCCTTTTACGGGTTTGAGGGCTCCGTTCCCTGTACATCGTTTACAAAAATAGCTTACTGACTACTTAATATTACCTCACTACTACAAATTCGACGTCTTAATTCTACTTTACAACTATGCCTATCCTATGATATTAATCGTGTCTCCAGGGGCTTCCGTTTCCTCTCGCCTGAGCCACATTCAGCTCACAATTTTAATTTCCGACTCTACATCTTTAACTTTCATTTCTTGAAGTCCCCTTTTGGCTCAACCCTAACCCCTGCCACCTGCCCTGTCTCTTAGTTCTTCCAGATTTCTCATCCCTTTCTCACCTTGACCATTTTCATCCAAAATCCATCTTACTCTATCATTCACGCTCTCTCCTCCCGTTTCATCCCCTGTGCATCTCTCTAACACGTGCTCCCATGTCTCCAGTTCATACGCACACACTCTGCATGCTCTCTCTTCTTCATTCTCCCAATATCTGCATTCCCTCATCCCTTCACCCATTCTGAACCTGATCACTCGGTTCCATTTGCTCTCCTTTTTTACCTTTTTCAGATATTCTGGCTCTGTTTCGCCCTTAACAACCCTATACCATCTATTATATCTTCACCTCACGATTTTATCCCATCTCTCTTCTTCCTGTTCTACTATCAGGTCCTACTCTACCTGCTGCCACTCTCTATTTGCCTCTCCTAACCCACATTTTCTTTTCATCTGCATTCTGCCCTCCTCCCATTTCGATCGCTCCATGTTGCCCCTCTCCTCTCTAATTTAGATTTCCCTCAGACATGCTTGCGCTATCTTACTCCTCTCCCCCCTTTTTAGCTTTTCTTCGAAATTCCACGCTCTTTCTAGTTGCGTTATTACCACTTTCTCCCTACTTAGTTCTTCTCTCAACATATACCCTGGGCAACTCCAACTCACTCCCATCACCCATCTCAAGAACCTTTCCTGTGCACTTTCTATCCCTTTGTATTCCCTCCATCCCCAAATCTCTACTCCATAGCTCATTACTGACCACACTAACACGTCAAACATCCAAACTCTCGTCTTCCAGTCATCCTTGAATGTTCTCTTACCTATACCCCACACTTGTCCCATTATTTTACTCGCACTCTCAAGCCTCTTTTTTACCTGCAACTCATTTCCTCCCCCAGATTCAAACCAAAGACCTAGGTAGCAGAACTCCTCGACTAGTTCTACAATCTCGCCGCTCATCTTCCATTCATATTCTATTTTACTATTCCTATTTCTGAAATAAACTATTTTGGTTTTTCCTACATTTACCGTTAGATCCTTCTCTCTCGCGTAGTCTTCGAAAACTCTCATCATTAGCTTCAATCCTCCTTCCTCTTCCGCTAACAAAACTATATCGTCCGCATACGCGAGAGAGTATATTTTACTATTACCCAGGATCGCGCCTACCTTACCCTTCCTTTCTAAATTCTCTTCTAGGTCTGACAACAGGATACTAAATAAAAGCGGACTGAGTGGACAACCTTGCCTGACTCCTCTTCCCGTCCAGAACGGCTCTCCTTTTTGTGTTCCTACTCTCACCCTCGCTCTGGTTTCCACTAAAATTTCTTTGTTCCTTTCTCTTAACGCTGTGTCCACTCCCCTCTCTTCTAGGGTTTCCCAGAGCACCTTCTTATTTACCGAATCAAACGCTGCTTTAAAATCCACAAACAGTGCTATCAATTTTCCCTTCTTCCTCCCTAAATTCCTGCTCACCAGGTAGTTAAGTACGAAAACATTGTCGATTGTTCCCATCCCTTTCCTGAATCCCGTCTGGTTATGTGACATAATCCCTTTTTCCTCTACCTGTCTTTCTAGCCTTTTCTCTATTATTTCTACATAAATTTTATATCCCGCCGACATAAGTGTGATTCCTCTGTATTCCTCTGTCTTTTTACCCTCTCCTCTCTTGATTATTGGTACTACCAAACCCGTTCTCCATTCTTTTGGCCACCCTTCTCCCTTCCACACCTTATTGCATATTCTCCATATCTCTTCCTGCACCCCCTCTCCTCCATATTTCAGAGCCTCGTTTTCTATGCTATCCTCTGCTGTAGCCTTATATTTTTTGAGCTTTTTTATCACCTCCTTTACCTCCTCTCTACTTATCTTATTTTCTGCATCCTCCTCCCCCTCTACTCTTTTCCTGCCTTCTACTCTTACCATATTCTCTACTCCTCCGAACTGCTTCTTAAAATACTCTGACCATTCACTCATCTCAATTTCTTTATTTATCCCTTTCCTTCTTCCTCTTTCCTTGTTTATCATTTCCCACTCCCTACCTTCTCTTACCGCTTTCTCTACCTCTTCCTTATATCTGTTTTTTGCCTCCTGTCTCTTTTCCTCCAATAACTTCTCATGCGCTTTTTTCCTCTTATTGTATTCTTTTTTCTCGAACTCTCCCTTTCTCCATCTTTTTAAATACTCCCTCAAATTTTCCTTACTCTCCCTACACTCTGCATCCCACTATCCTTTCTTTTTCCCATCCTGCACCTCTTGCGGCCTTACTTCTCTCTTTATCACCTCTATCCTTTCCCTTAACTTTGCTACCAACCTGTCCACATCTTCCTCCTGTGCATTTACTTCAGACCCATTCTACATCTTTTCTTTGTATTCTCTAAGTTTTTTAGCATTATTCACTGTCATCCTATTTCTTTCTCTTCTACCTCTCTTCCCTCCTTCGCTTTTTAGAGTCGCAATTACCGGGAAATGTTCAGAACCTATCTCATTTCCAACTTCCATTTTATCTATGATCTTTCTTATCCTTTCTTCAGCCAGGATGTAATCAATCACTGTTTCTCCCTTTCCTACGTACGTCAACTCCCCCTCTTCATCTGCTCTTATATTTCCGTTACATATGAACCATCCTGCCTCTCCGACCATATTCAAGAGTATTTTGCTTCCTCTGTCTACTTCTCGGTGTTTCGACTTTCTGATAAATGTTTCATTTTCCTCATCAAACACTTCTCCCCCCCAATTCCCCTGTCCATGCGTTTAGATCACCCCCTATCAACACTAGCTCTTCCTTTTCCATCTTCATGAATATAAAAAATAAAAAATACATTTTTGACAATCACTAGTTGTTTTTGTAAAATTATTTCACTGAAGAAAGAATTGTCAAATTTGGCAATTTAAAGCTTGAAGCAACCAAAAGTTAATAATTTGAGTTAGAAAGCGTTTGAAATGAAACAATTTTTAATTGGACTTAAAAATAGAGAAAATTTTCAACTACTGGTTGTGCTATTTATCAGAAATAAGAGAAAATTCACAAATTTCTCGGAAATGCATTATTTAAACAAATGAAGGTTTCTTAATAAAGCAGACTTCGTGAAGAATTGACATTTTTGATTAGTGGTACTTTAGGGGCACCGCGTAGGTGTATTGGGGGTGACAACCTATTATGATTGATATAAGTACCTATAATTTGTTAGGAAAAGTCTTGTATAAGTCATTGAAATTTCCAGTCACATTTTTCAATTGCTGAAATTTATCCAAAAAATCTTCACCGCGTTTCGCGTCGATTGGCTCAAAATTCGAATTTTCCATTTTTACATAGTATTTTCGATAAATAAAACGTAGGACTTTTTGTCCGTTTTGCCGAAAATTTGAATTTTCTTTTTTTTTAAATAGTATTTTCGATAAATAAAACCGAAATGACAAATCCTAACAAAAAATGCTTAGAAGAAATTTGCAGGATTTTTTGCATAGTGTTTTCGATAAATAAAACCAAAACAACAAGTCTTGTCAAAAAATGGTTGACGGAAAATTGCAGATATTTTAAAAAACTTTAATTCTGCTTTTAAACTTTCTTCGCGTATCTGTCGTTGGTTAACGAACTCGCTCTGATTTTGAGGTATTTAGGTTACATACATACATACATACAGACAGACAGATGTCATAGCCAAAACTTAATTTTTATCTTCAGGGGGTCTCAAAACGTGGAGATCCGTTCAAAAACTGAGGTGTGAAATTTCGGCCTCATATTTCTATAATTTCTCAATCATGAATGATGAGAATAGGACGCGATCGGACACGTAGTTCTTGTTTTAATCGTTAAAAATAACATTAAAGATAAAAAAATTAAATTGTTTGGAAAACGACACAAGATACGAAAAAAGATTTATTGACAAAAGTTCTTCACCCGAAAAGGATCTACAAATTTGTTATTATTAATTTTTAGATTGAAAATAAACAAATTAAACTTTTGAAAAACCGACACGAGACGAAAAAAAAATGAAGACAAAAGTTGTTCAACCAACAACAAAAAATCTACAAATTTTTTATAAATTCTAGTTATAAAAATAAAAATATATAACTTTTGAAAAAAAGGACACAAGGTACAATAACATTTTATTTAACAAAAATGTTTGCCTAAATTATATCTACACATTTGCTCAAAACCACTTTACATTAGGATGCGTATATTTAGTTTAAATCGTAAAAAATAACATTGAAAATAAACAAATTGAATGTAAGGAAAAACAACACCAAATGCAATAAAATGTTTTATAACAAATTGCTTTTTTTTCTTATAGGATGCGCACTTTTTTCCAATAACAAAAACAAGACAATGAAAGTACGTATGTTCCAATACCATGCATATTATGAATTGTGATAATTTAAATTTATTGAAATGATACATCTTTCGGGGTAGCTGCGAATAAAATTTAATGCAAAATAAGAAACAAATATGAAAGTAATCATGGTATATAAAATTTTTGAGAAAAATTCACATTTTGGACAAAATCAAGTGCGAAGCACGAGATACGTGATGAGAATGTGTTCGTTAAAGTCGAAGGAGCTTTAACAAAAGAGAATTCACAATCAACAAATTACAGTTGTCGATACATTGACCTTTAATTTTAAAAGGTATATGCACAAATGGGGGCGAAATGCAATAACCGAGCGCGTAGCGTTAGGTAAATACATTATCAAGAGCGAAGCGCGAGAACCAACAGTCGCGCGCCTCAAACTTGCGAGCGAAGCTAGCCGCGCGCGATGAGAATGTGCCCGCGCAGCGGACAGACTTGTAATCTAAAAATTATTCCAAGTTGAACGTTTTCAATTTAAAATTATTACTTCTAATTTAAAATAGAATTTCATAATTTTGAAGGTTTCAATTCAAAATAATTTAACACTGAAGGCATTAAAATTAATTCATGTGGCAAACCTTTCATAATGTCACTAATTTCTTTTCTGTACAAATAAAATCAGGATTCGAATTGCAAAAGTATTATCATTTTATATTAATTTGTTATTTTGTAAATCACGTCAAAATCCCTGCTTCTACTTTAACGATGTTTTGAGAAAACAGGGAGAAGCTGCGATGAGCCGAGGATAATAGATTTAAAATCACTACCCTTAAAACCGCAGAGAAACGATTTTACCTACAAAGAGTGGATGAAGGTAGTACGAAGAGGGCAGTAGCTACGCACCGCACGAAAGGAGTTGCTATATATATTGATGCCCCACTCCACCGCCACTTGCCGCATCTAGGTGTATAATTAGAAGATTTTGCAGATCATTTCGTAGGTAAATGCTAAAGTCAAATGAGTGCATTTCTGCGCATCATCTACGAGTTTAGCGTTACCGATTTCCGATATCCGACGTTCGTTAGCGTATCATTTAGCGTTTACCGTACCCTACGAATTGCTATGCAATGTGTGTATTATACCGCGCGCCAGTTTCAAGCGAGAAAATACACTCCATTTTCAATTACAAAAAACAACAAAAACATTTTCGTGAAAAATCTTTCTGACCAAACCGGTATAATTGCCTTTAGATTATGTGGTTAAAATATTACGTTCAACAATTCATCCGTTTAGACGCAGTTTGGCAGTAGCGAAATTGATAGCCGTTTGAAGCGCTTTAATATTTTTGTAAGAAAATATTAGTCATCACTTACGCATGCGAATACGTGCTCAGCAGAATTCTAGTTATTTTCAAACTGTTTTTTTCTGTACTGGAAGTAAGTTAACCAAAACAGAAAAGAACAATTATTTTTGTACGTTAGAGAACGTATTTTTACCTGGTTCATAAGTGGCAATTTAATAACTTCTAATGACTTAAAGGAATAAGTACTTATGTTTTATTAATTTGTATGCTGTTCAATAAAAATATTGAAAAAATTGTATTCATGCGAAAGTCCTAAGACGAGCCCCGGTTCGGCTAGAAAATTTTAGGTAAAAGCGAAATCTGCTTTACTTGCCAATCAGTTGTAACTTTACCTAACCTCTTTATTGCTTTTACTGATGAATAAGAAAATTTTTAAAATATGTACCCTTTTTGATTTATATCAGGAAATTCTTGATCTAAGATCAATAATATTTAAATTTTTACAACTTTTCATAAATATTTAGTCCTTGAACTTTGTTTACACTTATTTTCTGTTAGACATTTGACAATTATTTTACGTTTTATAATGTATTTTGCGTAACTAATATGTCATAAATGTAAAGAATATTTTTAAACAGTACGCTACGAATAAAATTGATCAATATCTAGTGTTTAATCACATAGCTTTTTTGATTTTAAAAAGGGGCCCGTCTTAGGATACCGGGTTGCCTAAGACGGGAAAAATAAATATATTTTTTCAACATCGAAGTTCATTGCCTTTTAAACATTTTTTCAACTTGTAAGCGTATGAACTTTGTAAAGCAAACATCAGACTAGGATGTAAATAATCGCTATAGTTCTGAAGTTCCTTAAAATCGAAAATTCAATTAGTCGTTTCATAATACGTACACCTTTTTCACACGGTCCATATTTATGGAACGGAGAAAAATAGGTGTTTCATATCGACGAACACGTTTTCAACGCTTGCTCCTATTTATGGAACAGGGGTACGTGTGCATTAAAATGCGTTGTTCATTATTATATTAATATGGATTATGTTATTTTTGTTTTCATTGTAAACTACACATTATAGTGAACTTTTATTCCAATCTTACATACCAGACAAATAAGTGGAATAAAAATTTTCATTCAAATTAAAAGGCCTAACCTATAAAGTGTCAAAGACCTAACCTAAGAAGTGTTGTTTGAATAAGCGAAGTGGATTAACTGAGAACTGCAAAAACAAATTAAGATAAATTTCCCAGTAATTGTGACGGTCCTAATTATCGTGAAACTTGGTTATAATTTGAATATATTGTTAAAAATAACATTTAATGATAGAGCCCATTTATTTTTGGAATTTTATAGTGCCACGTGGAATTTCTATTAATTACAATTGGATGAAAAGCAAAAAATTAGCGTCACAATTACTGAGACGTTTACCTTTAAAAAAATCCGTTTAAATTATTCGGTATGATATCGTTCACAACATTGATGTTCTTCTAATTTCTATGTTTATCTCGTTATTATTTGAAATTCTATAGGGACCTAATCTATCTTTCGATGGCGCTAATTCACCGAAAAATTGCGGCGACCTTGGCTAAAGTGAGGTGAGCAAAGTAAATCGATTGGAAACAATGCAGAGTAAAGTAAAATTATAAAATGCTACCGTAAGTTTGGTACATTCTGAGCAATTTTTATACCATACATAAAGTTGTATAAATCGCATACAATGTTTTCAAGCCGCGTATGACTTATGACAGAATTGATAATTTTAATTTATTTTGTATTGTTTCCAATGGATTTCGAGCTTTGCTAGTCTTACTTTTGCCGGGGTCGCCGCAAGTTTCGGTGGCGGCAGCAGTATCGGAAAGGTAGATTAGGTCCACATAATTTTTTAATAATTGTATACTACTATATAATTATTTATAAAATGAAAGTACAATAAAAGAAAACCACACCAAATGGGTGCTTAGCCTAATATTTCATGTACACTTCACTTTGACCAAGTTTCTTAAATTTAGACTTAATCCTTCAAGAGTTTTTCTTATTTTACATCCACCGAAGTAAAAATTCATTCCCTATAACAAATATTTTTGAACAAGAATAAAATTAAATGCACTTCGTTTACGAAATCTGCACTTTACAGGTTAGGTTTGGCAATTTTAACGATTTTTATTAGATTTACTTATTTCTATGAACGATTGAAACAAAAGTTTATTGTTGTATTTAGTTCGATATAATAGAAGATAAACCATATTAATATTTTCAAAACCACATTTCCTTGCTGTTCCATAATAAGGACATGCATTTTAGAACACAGGTACAAGAGTCCAAAAGTTATTTCATAATAGGTACATATAGGTTGTTCCGCTTTTTCATAAATATAATAATTTTGCTTAGGCTAAATTAAACTTTTAATGGGCGTTTCTTATTCAGAAAAAAGGAGCCCATTCATTGTTATAAACATTTTGAAAATGAACTCTACTCTTGTTCCAAAACTAATGAAAATCTCAAAACCCCCTCAACGCTTGCCTCGTGACAGGTATCTTTAGCTTATTAAATTCAATTACACGAAACTCGTCGAGATTTTGAACCAGTTAACATATTTTCTTTCTGAAACTTTAAACTTTTTGCCAAGTTTTATTTGCAATAAATGCATTTGAACATGCATGGCGAAAGTTTTTACATCTCAATTGTATTTTGGGATTACATTGTGGAAAAAAACTCCAGGATACAACTGACACAGGGGATTTTCTCGATTAATTTCGGGGGCTTGTGTATGTATAACTACATATGTGTAGATTCACGAAAACTACTTGTAACACTGCACATGATACAAAAATATCGATAAAGGAGAATTGTGATTCTAATACAGTCGCTCGCTTTTTATCGCAGTTCGCTCGAGTCTTGAAAAATAAATAAAACACCTCATAATCTATGTCACATTGTTTACAAGCTATGCCTTGCAACGCTCACAATTTCAGCATCGGCGTCTCATGGGAGCAGCCATTTATCGTTTTCGGAGCGGCGAACACATATCGTACAAATCTAACGAAGCACTTCAGAAAACAACACTACTTACAGATTTATCGTCCTGTTGATAGTCACGGATGGATTTGGCACAATTTTTCCATCAAATGAACTATTACTTGCCCTTCGTGGCCAACCGCTGCCTTTTACTTGGGTAGTCATCGCCATGTTTCCAATCTTTTTCGCCGAAATAATCAACTGAATCTGTAGTGGGACGCCGGGACCCTGTCGAAACTGAAACCGACCTCTTTTTCTAACGTGTGCAGGTAGAAACAGAGGTCCGTTCGATTTTCAACTTTGAAACGGACGCGGAGTCCCACTATTGAAGTATCTTGCCATGGTCAAATAAATACATGGTCTAGCCGAGGCCTCTGTTTCGTCAGTCACGCAACCGTACAGTTCCGCCATTTTGTTACCATAGCCGCGCACTTTGAACTTGACGGGTACTCTGCACGACAGAAGTATTATAGGAAAAAATCAGTATACAGAGTGATCCTGAACTCATCATATTCCTTGTACATGCACATTCCTTGTACAAAACTGAACAAGAAACTTCTGTGGCAAAATGTTGTACGATCAATAGTTTTTAAACTATAGAGTATTTCCACTTATGACGTCATTTCAAAATGTCCGAACGGTTCAAGTAAAACATTGCATTATATACATTTGTATTTGTATTTATTCAAGAAAAGTCCCTACGGCTAAATAGCCCTCTAAGGAACAGGATAATACAGGGTCATTACAAATTTGTGCAAGCACTGATCGGCAGAATACTTGATTAATCTTATAATCTAATCTATAAACTAAATTAAATAAATTAATAGAGTCGACCACTAAATACGTATTAAATTAGGTTTGAGATTAATGCGTAGTGATTAACATTAAGTGGCACATTGCGTCGCGTGTATTATCTTAGTTAAGAAATTGTGTTAATCGGCAAATGAAAAATATCTAGTGAATACTTTTTGAGTTTATCTGGTGAAGTGAAGGTCCGTTATTGTAGTAAACTAAGTGCAATTGACAATTTAGATCCCTACGCTCTGAAAAATGAGGTATGTTCCACAAGTATTAGTGATGTACCCGTATAGTGAGTGAGTTCGATCTTGTATCGTATTTTACGATTACTCATAGTTATCCTATTCTAAAAAGATGATTGAGTCGAAGTCGAAATATCGTAACGCCTTTTCCGCACTTCTAATTCGTCGTGTAGTTATCGATTGTGATTTTCGACAATCGATACTTGCCGTTCAGAAATTCCGGCTCCTCATTTGAATTTGGTTCCATTAAATAATTTTATTTATGTAATATATTATCATTTACTATGATAAACCAATAAATCAGTCATTGAGTCTAAGTCGAAAGATCGTAACGCCTTTTCCGCACTTCTGATTCGTCGTGTAGTTATCGATTGTGATTTTCGACAATCGATACTTGCCGTTCGGAAATTCCGCGTCCTCATTTGAATTTGTTTTCTTTAAATAATTTTATTTATGGATAATATTATTATTTACTATGATAAACCAAGAAACAATAATGATATTAGTATGGTTTATCAGTCATATAATTACATGATTTATATTGATGATTATATTTTGTTAATTATGGTTTCATGGCCCAGTACTACATATGTCGATCCTTTTCGGGTTGTAACAACAGCTGAGCAGCAGTGAGATTCCGATAGCGTGTCGAAAATCGAACGGACCTCTTTTTCTAATGTATGGAGATAGAAAGAGAGGTTTGTTCGATTTTCTACTTTGAAACAGCATCTGAGTCCCACTGCAGGACACAAAATTTTTCGAAACGTGTCGGCTTTGTTAGTGTAAAGCTTCTTCGAAACGTGTTGCTTTTATCGATTAAAAACGGAACTGCTACTTTCAAAAATTCTTCATTGGGAACACTGCAGTGGATAAAGCGACAGTTGAGAAGCACGCACACGTGTAGTGTTCTAAAAGAGTTTAAGTGCTCGGAGAAATTCTCACGAGCATGAGAATATGCTCGACCTTTATGTGCTTTTAGAATTTAATGAGCATTTTTGAGCATTTTGAATTAGGATTTAAACAATCGTATTTTCTACTTTCAATAATAATAATTACATTGTTTAAATTTCGCGGGAAGATGCATCGCTTTAAATTCAACTCAAAACATTAATTTTCTATCAAAAAGACTCATTTTAAACAAATCACAAGAATTTCATCTGAAAAAAATCAATTTTCAACCAAAGTTAGAACAGTTGAAATGTCAGAAAAATAAATGTTCAACAGAAAAAAAAATTTCAACAAGATATTTTTTTTCATTGAAACAAATTATTTTTCAACAAAAAACGTAACAATTAAATTTTTAGTTGGGACAATCAATTTTCAATCGTAAAAATGAATTCTCAACAAAATAATTCAATCTGAAACTAAAAAAGATAAATTTACAAACCAAACATATAACATTCAAAATTTGCAGTTAGAGAGGAATATGTAAAAAAAACGAATTTTCAGTAAAATTAATTAACTTTTAACTGAAAATATAAATTTTCAAGCGAAAGAAATTAATTTTTAATCACAATGATGAATTCTTGAACAAAAATATTAAATTTTGACCAAATAGTAGACTTTTCAATCCAAAAGATGAATTTTCTATCAACAAAAAAAACGAATTTTCAACGAAATAGTTTTTTTCCAATGACAGAAATGAATTCTCAATAAAAAATAGAATAGTTCAAGTGATTTTTCAACTAAAATGATGAATCTTCAATTTAAAAAATTTAATTTTGAACCAAATACATTGATTTTCAAAAAATAGTTCAATTTTCACCGAAAAAATTAATCTTCAATAAAATGAAGGTAAATTTTAAACAAAATAGTATAATTTTCAACTAAGAAAAAAATGTGCTTTTTTATAACAAAAAAATTATTTTTTAACGACGTAATTCAATTTTAAACCAAAAAAGATGAATTTACAAACCAAAAATATAATATTTCAATTTTCAGTTACAGAAGTATATTTAGAAAAGACGAGTTTTCAGCGAAATTAATTAATTTTTAACTAAAAATATAAATTTTCAAGCGAAAATGGAATAGTTATATCTTCTGTTGAAAAAATTAATTTTCATCCAAAAAGAAACAAATTTTCAACCGAAGAAATTAATTTTCAATCACAATGATAAATTTTCAACCGAAAATATGAATTTTCGACCGAACAGTGGATTTTTCAACCCAAAACATAAATTTTCTCTATCAACAAATAAAAAAGAATTTTCAACCAAATAGTTTTCTTTTTAGCCAAAGAAATTAATTCTTTAAAAAATAGATTTATTAAATTTTCTACTGAACAGATACTTTTTCAACAAAAAAGATTACATTTCTATCAAAAAAAGTAAATTTGCCACAAAAAATGGAATAGTTAAAGTAAATTTTCAACAAAAATGATGAATCTTCAATTTAAAAAAATTTAATTTTCAACCAAATACAGGAATTTCAAACTAAAAAGATAAATTTTCCACAAAAAATAAATTAGGATAATTTTCAGTTCCTAAAATAAATTTTCAAACAAAAAACAAACGAATTGTCAACAAAACTGTTAAATTTTCAACCAAAAAGGTGAAATTTCAACTAATGAGAGTACTCTTTTACCAAAAAAGACGGACTTTCAACAAATAGTTGAATTTTAACCTGAAACAGATAAATTTTCAACTACAAATAGGATAACTATTTAAATTTTCAGTCAAAATATTAATTTCCAATCAAATTAAAGTAAATTTTCAACGAAATAGTATAATTTTCAACCAAGAGGACTACATTTTTGTCAAAAAGATGAATTATCGACAAAAAATGGAACAGTTATATTTCCAGCTTAAAAAATTAATTCTAAATAAGAAAAATACAAGTTTCAAATCGAAACGATCAATTTTCAACCGATAATATGAATTTTCTTACAAAATAGATGCATTTTTAAACAAAGTACAGGAAGTTTCAAACAAATATTTTAATTTTTCAAGGAATTTCCAACCAAAAAGATGAATTAGTCACAAAAAAAATGAAATATTCTCCCACAACATTTGAATTTTCAACAAAATACAGGAATTTTAAACCAAAAATTTGAATCTTCAACTTAAGAAGATAAATTTTAAACCAAACATGTACGATTTAAATTTTCAGTTAAAATAATTAAGTATCATCTAGGAAACATTATTGTCAACAAAAGAATTAAATTTTCAATAAAAGAGGGAGATTTCAACTAAAATGATGAATCATCAACCGAATAAATAAATTTTTAACAAAGTAGTTTCACTTCCAACTAAGTAGTTGAATTTTCTACCAAAAAATATGAATTCTCAACGAAAAACGTGATATATTATATTTCAACCACAAAAAGGATTTTGATTTTATACCAAAAATAGTTTTTGGTATTTTCTATAAAATTTTCTACATGGATTTTATACAAAATGGTTTGAATCCTCAACCAAAACAGATTAATTTTCAACCAAATAGTGGCGATTTTTAACCATAATAATAAAATTAATTTTAACTTCAATTTATCGAAAATTCCCTAAATCTGCCAGGTTTTTCCTGACATTCTCCGACTTTCTGGAATTACCTGACCAGTAGCAACTCTGTAATTTAAAAAAAGTATATACTCATTTCACTCTAAAATGTTTTTGTAAAAATATATGTATTAATTATGATATATATTTGTTTAAGCAATAAATGCTTTAAATTCTCTTAAATGCTCTATAAATGCTCTGTTTGAGCGTGAATGCTGAGCATACTCTCGGGAGCATTTGCTTAACATAAATTCTTGAGCATTTAAGAACTCTACGCACGTGTCGTTTAAACAAGCGTCTTGGGATACGCCTGCAACTTTCCTTCCTGATTGCACGCTTGCGCGTGACTGTGGCGCCGATTTCAAAAGCTTGGCTCACCTCCTCTATCGGTGCCCGCGGCTTGCGTCCGGCAGATTTATAAATATATGTCACATATTTTATAGAATACATTAATTGCACTTTTCAATCCTGAAATGTACGATTATAATAACAGCTTGCATGAAAAAAATGAAATCAATGAAACCTTTCAAAATTCAAATATGATTGACAAGTTAAAAAAAAAAATACAAAGATAAGATTTTACTTTGATTGAAAATGCAACTCATTGGTTGAAAAGTGAACAGCTTTTTTTTAATTTACTTTTCTGGAGATGAAAATCAATTTCTTTAACTGAAAATTTATCTGTTAGGCTGAAAATTAACATTTCTTGAAATTTCATATTTTTGGGTAGAAAATTCAAACAATTTAGTAGAAATTCAACTGTTTTCTAGGAGATTCTTTGTTTTTTTTAAACGAAAATTAAACTATTCAATGGCATTCACAGGTATTGCTGCGATATTACTTCCTTATAGAAAAACTGTACATAAGACTTTTGGTATGCCAGTTCCTCCGTTCTCCGATTCTGTTTCACGTATAAAAAGCCAATCTGAAGATGCACAATACTTGCGACAAGTTGATGTCTTTATTTGGGACGAAGCTCCAATGGCCCCTAGGTATTCTTTGGAATTGGCAGATCGTACACTACGTGATTTTATGAATGTTGATTTGTCATTTGGTGGGAAAATTATGATTCTAGGAGGAGATTTTAGACAATTACTGCCTGTAAACACTCATGCAACTCGCAGTGAGTTGGCAAACTTATGAATTAAATTCAGTTCACTTTGGAAAAAATTCTTCTTATTGTCATTGACAGAGAATATGCGTACTCTGCCTGGGCAACAAGAATTTGCTAGGTATTTATTGTACGTTGGAGATGGCAGTTCAATAAGATTATACAAGAACAAAGATTTGGAGATATATCAAAGATAGCTATATTGTCAGCACGAAATGTTGATGTCGAGGAAATCAATTCCAGAGTAGTTGAGCTATTAGACAAAAATACAGAACGACTTTATACCAGTGTTGATAATGTTGAAAACTGTGATAATGGGGATATCACCGACGCAATACTGCCAGAATATTTAAACACATTGAATCCACCAAATATTCCACCGCATGAATTAAGATTAAGAAATAATTGCATTGTCATGCTGATTCGTAACCTTAGTATTGACGAAGGTCTTTCTAACGGGACGCGCTTGCAGTTACTAGAGCTTGCAAATAATCTTTTGCGATGTAGAATTTTAACAGGTGATAAAGCAGGAGAAATTGTATTCATCCATCGTATCACACTGTACTGTGAAGATGCTTATCCATTTACTTTCAAACGTAGCCAATTTCCAATAAAATTGGCATTTGCAATGACTATTAAACAAAAGTCAGGGACAAACTTTCGATAACATCGGAGTAGATCTTCGTAAAGATGTATTTAATCATGGAGAATTGTATGTGGCGTTTTCGCAAGTTAGGTCTGGGCAAGCATTAAGGATTTTCTTAGGAAAACAACGCCAAAGTGATTTGGTTAAAAATTACGTGTTCACAGAATTGTTTAAATAGATTATAGTTTGAATACGATAGCAATAATATTGAATGTATTTAATTATTATTACACTATTTTTTTCATGATTTTTAGGCATATGCACTTTTATAAGAATCTTAAATAATTGAAAAACTTTAATCATCAGATAGAATTTTCAAAACTGTCATTAATGGAAATGAGTAAAACGCGAAAGTGTTTTGATGAAAAGAAACAAGCCCATGCCAAATCATATGATTTCTCTCCAAGTTCTGTGTATACATACGTTTCGGATGTTCCTTGATTTGTAGCGCTCTTTCAACAAAATAATATTTTTCTTGTACAGAAGGTAAGGGTAATTAGTATTTTTTAACATACAAATATTATGTTTTTGCAAACGTTAGTTAGTGTGCGCGGCATTCTGATTGTCCTAATCGACATGAAAGAATATATGAAATCAAGATGAGCCAAAAAAATATTTAAAAACTCGAAAAGAAGTGTTGAGTACCGCAATGCGAAACCAAAAAAAGCGAGATCAGTCTGCACCAATTTTCAAAAGAGGGTAAAATACGCAAACAATGGTTAAAAGTGCTAAAAATGCAAAACGTGAAAGAGCACTTTATAGCCTGCAGTAAATATTTTAAACGCGAGGATTATTTACCAAAAGGTAAGAAATAATAAACATAGTATATTTTTCCACCGTATTTTATTGAAATGTATTATTTACAAAGGCGATACATGTGCGTCCAAATAAATTTATAACCTCGGTTGGATATAACCTCAAAATAACAATCGCAATATAAACGAAGTTTGAATCAATTATACTTTCATTTTTTTTCAAATGGGTTGCAAGACATAAAAAGTTCTTTCCAGATCCAAACGTTCAATATATTTTCAAGAGGTGAGAAAGTTGCAGGTGTTGCATGATGTTCATTTTTTTAAAATTAACGTTACCAAATAAAAAAGAATTTAAAATTTTCCTAAGAATCTTAAAAAAATGTTATTCTCTTGAAATCTTTCAACATTTTTTATTCGAAATCTTCAAAAATCTCCACTTTTTCAATTTTGTATACCTTTTCAACTTTAACATAATGAAGAATCTTAGGAAAATATATATCTTTCTGCACTTCTCGTTTATTCAAATTTTTTGAAATCTTTCCAAAATTTTGAATTATTTTAGAATTTTTTGAAAAACATCTATATGTATTTTATAAAATGATTTGGATTTTTCTTAACATTTTTTAAAAATATTCAAAAACTAAAAGAATTACCTCAAAATTTTCCAGATTCTTTTTTGGCAATTTAAAAAATATTTTGAAATGTCTTGAAAAGCTTATATATTTTTATAAGACATCTTCAAAAATCTACACTTTAAATTTTTTTTCAAAAACAAGGATAATAATTAATGATATATTAATTATTCGATAATTAATAATAATAATAAATAATGATAAATGATGAATAATGAATAAAAAAATAAATAAATGATAAACAATTATTAGTGATTCGGATAGGATTCCTATCCGAAACTTTCGTCAGGGTTATTCAATTTGTTGAGATTGTTAAGTTTTGCGATATACAACCTTGTATTACATCATTGAATTGATGCTTTAGGGTCTATTCTAAGCAATTATATTCTTAAGCTGGTTCTCACTTTATATAATAAATCAAGAGACATTAATGTTTATGGCATAGAAAAATAAGTTTAATTTGTTCAACGTATTCCAACGTATTCCCTAGCGAATGTTTCGGATAGGATTTCATTCTGAATCATTCAGAAATCTGTATCCGAACAAATCCGAAGAAAGTTTTCAATTTTGTTCAATTCAAAT
>CAKNXH010057286.1:43367-64533 GCA_932178445.1 Andricus quercusramuli
CCTGAAAATTATACGACATCAAGTCTGAAATCTTATCTTCAATTTAAGCCAAGAAAACTTTAAAAAATCTTAATGGGTACCCGAGATATGATTTAAAATGTTCAATAGTATCTGAACTCAATTTCACGGTTCTCTGCGAAAACCGTGAAATTGAGCTCGGTGGAATCTGCAATTTTCTGCGTGAACTTTGTTGTTTCTTCAAATCTGATTTTTTTGCTTAACATTCGAGTTTTTGGAATAGTCTTCGCAGATGCGTCTTTTAATGTAGTGGGGGTGGCACTCGTAGTAGGAGGCAAGGTAGCACTTTTTGTGGATGATGAAATAATCTGCTGTTTTTTTGCGCTTAAAATTACACTTTCCTCGTTGATGGCTTCGCTTTCGATATTCGGGTTGAAATATTCATTTTCATCCTCACCATCTTGATAATCGAAGTTGAAATCAACTGCTCATGAAGATTTTTTAAGTTTTCTTGGCTTAAATTGAAGATAAGATTTGAGGCTCGACGTCGTATAATTTTCAGGTTTTGGAAAAATTTCCCTAGGTCATGCTAAAAGTTGAAGTTGAGGTAGAAAATTTAAGAAAATCCTGAATTTTGTTTTTAAACTTCTCACGTGCTGTATCATTTTTAGGAAGTCAAAAAAATATTTGTTAGGTACCACTAGACGTGGAATTTCATAAGCTTTCTAATTGTTTTTTGAAAAATGCCCTATCTCTTTTTTTCACCGAAATATCGTGGTTCTAAGTCAGCAGTGATTTTTAATAGCGCTCATAAGAGCCGCGCTCACAATTTCCGACGTTAGTGTACTTTTAAACATACATTGTGATAGATTACCCAAGATTTTATAAATGGTAATAAGGTAGTAGAGCGCACATTGCCATAATGTTTTTATTGGATTTGACTTTCATTATCCTGAGTTTCATTAAGATTTAGAATAAACTACATTTTAAACATAATGTGATATTAAAATGATAGTATTTCGATTCGAAGTAAAGTCTAAGTTTAAGGAAACATCTAATTGTGCAAGTACACTACCGTCGGAAATTGTGAGCACGGCTCTTGTGAGCGCTTTTAAAAATCACTGCTGACAACTTTTAGCGCGATCTAGGGAAATTTGTTCAAAAACCTGAAAATTATACGACATCAAGCCTGAAATCTTATCTTCAATTTAAGCCAAGAAAACTTCAAAAATCTTCATGGGTACCAGAGATATGATTTAAAATGTTCAATAGTATCTGAACTCAATTTCACGGTTCTCTGCGAAAACCGTGAAATCGAGCTCTGTGGAATCTGCAATTTTCTGCGTGTACTTTGTTGTTTCTTCAAATCTGATTTTTTTCCTTAACATTCGAGTTTTTGGAACAGTCTTCGCAGATGCGTCTTTTAATGTAGTGGGGGTGGCACTCGTAGTAGGAGGCAAGGTAGCACTTTTTGTGGATGATGAAATAATCTGCTGTTTGTTTGCGCTTAAAATTACACTTTCCTCGTTGATGTCTTCGCTTTCGATATTCGGGTTGAAATATTCATTTTCATCCTCATCATCTTGATAATCGAAGTTGAAATCAACTGCTCATGAAGATTTTTTAAGTTTTCTTGGCTTAAATTGAAGATAAGATATCAGGCTCGATGTCGTATAATTTTCAGGTTTTTGAAAAAATTTCCCTAGGTCATGCTAAAAGTTGGTAAAAAATATTTGTTAGGTACCACTAGACGTGGAATTTCATAAGCTTTCCAATTGTTTTTTGAAAAATGCCCTATCTCTTTTTTTCACCGAAATATCGTGGTTCTAAGTCAGCAGTGATTTTTAATAGCGCTCACAAGAGCCGCGCTCACAATTTCCGACGGTAGTGTACTTTTAAACATACATTGTGATAGATTACCCAAGATATGGTAATAAGGTAGTAGGGCGCACATTGCCATACAATTTTTATTGGATTTGACTTTCATTATCCGGAGTTTCATTAAGATTTAGAATAAACTACATTTTAAACATAATGTGATATTAAGATGATAGTATTTCGATTCGAAGTAAGGTCTAAGGTTAAGGAAATATCTAATTGCAAAAGTACTTTTAAACATACACTGTGATGGATCTCCAAGATTTTATAAATTGTAATGTGGAGTAAATTATAATTAAGTTTCAGACAAAACTTAAAATTACAAGTATTAAGTTAGCAATTTTATACAAAAATAATAGTTTGATACCGCTCTTAAATAAAATAGTATTGGATAGTTCCTTTCTTGATATCGGTTTAACAAATGGAAATAGTTTGAATATGCGTTTAGCTTAACAGTAAAACGCAACTTGTTGATGTATGAAGATGTATTTAATAAAGAGCAAGACTGAAGAAATTTTTCGCTTTTATCACGCTTATAGAGACATTTTTTCCTGCTGTTAAAAATCTTTAAATTATACGATGGAAAATGGATTATTATGCGAAATTCTGCTTCAAAAATCTGAATTATGCGAATAGTTGCAAAATTATGCGAAAATTATGCGACGAACCAAAAATTCTGTGATTGTGTGCTTCGCATAAAATAAGGGTCATTACTTATAATCTTCTAAATTAAAAATGAAATTTTGAGTAAACTCCACGGGAAGGAGACACGAATTTACATTCGCTTCTATCAGTAGGCAAAATGGTGTTCGATTATTCTTCGGTGGAAAGCACGACCTCTTGCAAGGTCAGGATCCACGCGATTTCGACGTGCATCTTCGAGCACTGCGAAAAGTTCTTCTTCGTGTGGAGGATAAATTCCTAGATCTCCGACTTCTGCATCTGTTTCGTCCTGTAGAAGAGGTACATTGTGGTCGATGCACATGTTATGTAATACTGTGCATGTATTTATAATCTTTGATGCAACGGTTGGTGCATAATGTAGTACGCGGTGCTTTAATGTACATCGAAATCGCATCTTAAGCAAACCGTTACACCGTTCTATTATACATCGTGTGCCCGTGAAACAATCGTTATACCGACTTTCTGGCGTATTCGGTTCAGGATTATCTAAGGGCGTTAAAAACCTTGTCCTCAATTTATATCCAGAATCTCCTATAAAGCAAAAAACATAACTTTAATAACATCAATTTAATCTTTTCTACTCTCCTATTCTTTGCGGTTTAAAACATAGTTTTCATCGATTTCAACGATAAACGAACCTATCAGGAAATATGAGGTGTGTCCTAGACGATGCAATTCTCTCATAGCAGGTAGAACATTGCAATTGTCCCATATGAAGCTATCGTGCGTACATCCAGGATACCGTGCATTTACGTTTAATATCCTCATGTTAGAATCACAAATCTACTATCGACAAATGAAAACAGTGTTTTAATGAGAAAAAAATATCATTTTCATCATACCTCAATCGAAAATTCGACTTTCGATTATCGGTATAATGAAAAATTGTATGCATGACTCGGGTCGAGGCAACGATTTCACTCGTGTGATATCGTTGCCTTTCGAACCTCGTCACGCAATATACTTTTTTTCTTATTTCAAATCTTTTATTACCAATTGAGTATTGATAGAGTGGTAGTGCTTTCTGTTGACATAATCATTCTCAGGATATATCGCATGGCCGATATTTGGTGGGTAAATTGCTATTTGTGTTCCATCAACACATCCCACGATTCCAGGAAATCCAAAATTTTCGTAAAACCTGCAAATTTGTAAATATAAATCAATTTAGAAAATGTACAGTCATATATTGAAGTTTTATAAAAAAGAAAGAAAAATTTGAATGTGTGAAGAGGGATTATATTGACCCTTAATCGTAAAATTATTTGTAATTTTTAATGCCCGAATTGGCCTTAGGGTCCAATAATTGAATACAATTTAAATGGAGGAGTTTACCACTTGCAGAGTGCGCAATCTGTTCGGGCCCGAGTTCTGCGAAAATTCAAATTTAATTAATCAAAAATAGCTTTTTGATACAAATTATTCATAAAAGTTTATAGTTCATCTGTAAAATAAAGTAAAAGAGTAAGTCATTCCGTTTGAAGACGAAAAATTTAATATTTTAATTACGTAGTTCTGAATTTTACAAACATAACATTATTGTGTACTGACAAAAAAATTCAAAGTATTTTTTTGATTAACATTCTCTATTTTCTTACCAAATAGTAGAATTATCAACTAATAAAGATACATTTTAAACCAAAAATGAAATAGATCAATTTTCAAACAAAATGATGAGTTTTCAACAAGAAGATTAGGTTTCTGCTAGAAAGACAAATTTTTAACGAAATACATCAATTTAAAACTAAATATTTTAAATCGTAATCAAAAAAGGTAAATTTTCTACTTACAAAATTTTTTTTAAATTTGTAACCAAAAATGAAATAGTTCGCTTTTCAGTTTAAAAAAATCAGCCAAGAAAAAGGAGGTTTAAACAAGATACTTCAATTTTCAACCAAAAAGATGAATTGTCAAATAAGAAGATTATTTTTTTACCAAAAAGTCGAGTTTTCAGGTAAAAAATTAATTTTAAACCAAAAAAAAATATTTTAAACAAAATAGTTCAATTTTTAACAAAATAGTTAAATTTTTAACCAAAGAAATGAATTTTTGACCAAAATAAATGAATTTGCAAACAAGAAGAATAATATTATAAAAAAGTCAATTTTCAAACATATAGTTGAGTTTTCAACTAAAACGATAAATTTTCAAGAAAAGAAAAACGAATTTTTGGAAAATTAGTCAAATTTTTAACCGAAAAAAGATTTTTCGACCAAAAAGTTTAATTTTTAAGCATCAAGATTAATTTTCAACCAAAAGAGACGAATTTTCATCCAAATGTTCGATATTTCGATTTTCCAACCAAAAAATATTCTTAATTGAAAGCCGTTGAATTCAACTAAAAGGGACAAATGTTCAACAATTCATGTAATTTCTCTAATAAAAAAGACCAAGTTTCCAACCAAAAATAAAACAAAAACAAATAAAAGACAAATTTTCAACAAAAAGAAGAAACTTCAACCGATAAAATTTTAATCAAAACCAGTTGAATTCAACCAAAAAACACAAAAAGAAGACGTTTTTCTCCGAAACCGTTGGTTTTTTTATTTTAAAGTATGATTGTTTATCGTTTTTGCTTTGAAAAAAATGAAAACTTTCAAAAGCATGTACTTTGAAACGTTCTATCAGTAAATTATAATGTTATGTTTGTGAAATTCAGTACTATGCAAGAAAACCCGACCATACCTAAAACAGCAATTTTGTTCTTTTCAAACTAAATAACTGACACTTTGACTCTATTTTACGAATGAACTATAAACTTTTATTAATAATTTGTATAAAAAAGCTATTTTTCATACATCAAATGTGAATTTTCGCAGAACTCGGACTCGAACAGATCGCGCACTCTGGTGAGTGGTAAACTCCCCCATTGCTTCAAACGTTTCGGCACACGACAGTGGTACTCTCCAGTGAAATTTCAAATTTCAATTATAAATTTACTTTTCAGTATATCGCGCCTAGTAGAAACATCAATTTCTGATTGTACACTTCTCACAGCAACATAGTTGTGAAAAATGAAGACAAATTTTCGATAAATTATATAAAAAATAAATTTCACGGAAGAGGGCCACTATCATGTGCTGAAACGCTTAAAGCAATTTAAATTTTGTTCAATTATTGGATCCTAAGGCCAAATCGATCATAAAAAATGTCAAATTTGGTTTCTCTGAATCTAAATCAGTAAACAGGTACTGCCAAAAAAATGTTACTGTGAAATATTATTAATTTTTTACCAATGATTAGGAAAAATGCTCACTGCGAAGTAATTGTACTTAACGAACTGTCACTAATTATTTCAGTATGATAAATTCTTACTTCACGATCAAAAATAATATTTTTTAAATTATATGGAGTCCTTGTATGATTACCCTCTTCGAATAGTGTTCAATTCTGCGATGGTTCGAGGAAAGTGCACCCATTCATCGAAAAAATCTCTTGTATTAAATACTTCAATCACATCTCGGATACATCTACTGACAGAGGGTTGACTAACGGCTGAATAGATGTTTTTCCCAACATCCATCTGATAGCTGCCAGCACCGAAAAATCTTAAAGCTGTTAAAACCTAGATAATGAACATATAAATATATTTCGTGATTTCACCGGCACGTAAAATTAAACGACTTTAAAATTTTATTTTCATTTTACCTTTGTAGTGGCATCAAGGGCACTTTTCCGCCTTGTTGGGTAAAACTCTTCCACACGATCAATGATTATATCAGCTAAATCTTTATTAACACGATAGATTTTAATAAATTGATTGTCCGACAATTCAAACGCATTTCGTTTTGGAATGAATTCGTGATTTGGATACGCTGCATCTAGCTCCACGTCCCTCAGGAAATCACCAATAATAAGGTTAGCGAACGGTCCACCTACATTCATCTTCATTGGGTCAAATATAAACAAAAATTATTACGACACAATTTATTTATAATGTATATAATAATTAGAACTTTCTGAGTTTCAGCAGACAAGTGGGAATTTGATTAATGCGATGTTATAAAAGTAGGATCACATAAAATTATAATTGTATTATTATAAACTAGATAGTGCAAACGTTTTTGGAAAATTTTGCCGAATTGGAACTTTCTATTCAAAATTATCGTAAGATTTATAATGAAATGTACCTAAAATTTATAACTAATTATTTTTTAACCTCAAAACGAAACAAATTTTCAAAGAATTTCAATACAAATTAGTATATCTGCATGAAAAAAGGTAAAATATTCCCGAGTGTCGCAACCTTCAAACCAACAATTAAACAATACATAATCCACCTACCGTATTAAATTTGTAAAAAACTTTTGTCTTTGCTTTTGTTTTTATCACTCTCGATCTGTCAAATTTTTATACCGCGCGCCTTACAATTCATACAATTTAATCATTGCGCATGATCAAACTCTTAATTCGTATACGAATATAAGTTTCGAGTGGCATATACCCACTCGTTGCATTTCGTACGAAACTTTACGTATACGAACTGCCGGTGAGTGTTCGAGAATAGGGTTCATTGCAAGTCATTCGAAAGTCGGAAGATTCGTATACGAAAAAAACTCGAGAATAGAGCCCCAGGCTTCGTCAGTTACGCGTAAGGCGCGTAAGGGTCATACCTTTGTTTGCGGGCTTCCTACATGCGATATATCGAATCTATGCAGATCTTGATTGGTTCTTTCTTATGGAGAATCATTGTCACTAAGGGAAGTGACAAATGAAGTTCGGCATAGGATCGATATATCGTATACAGGCTGGCTGCAGACAGAGGTATGACCGTACCTTAACTCTATAGGGTCAAAATATCTCAAGTGTGCCACTTTTAAATCTATAGTTCTATTTTCAATTATAGTATACAGTTTTCAATTCGCTTTTATATCAAAATAACTCCCCTAAAATATTTTTGCAAAAAATTCATTTTTTCAAAAGTTATTAACAATCAAAGTTCTTGATCACTCTTTTTTCAAAAATTAATTACTTGCGAACGGTTCATCGAAATTCAATAATGAAGTCGTGAAAATGTTTGGTACGAAGTATGCTTTACGCTAAAAAATTGTTCAGTAGTGGAAAACATTTTTTTAATGTTTAAATAATCGTTTGTTATAAACAATTGAAAAATAATTAAATTTCTCCGCCTGTGAAAGAATTCTTCCACGTTCCAATAGATTCTACAATCTCCTCCGAAAATTTTGGTGAAAAAAAAAGTTGGTATTATGCCGTAATTCAAAAGTTATTGATTTTTTTGTGACCGCGCTCCGACCTCCATCGCTGTTCGAGCATGCGCGATTATGTAAACAAATGCATAGTTTAGGCGTTTGTTGGAAGAAAGTAATCGTTTTTCTTTCTTAGTAACTTCAAATTATATGACTGGTAATATTTAGTGATTAAGATTGGTCATTTGATATTATTTGTTTATTTAATAAACAAATTTAATAAACAAAAGCATAGTTTTGTCATTTATAGACATAAAGTAATAGTTTTTCTTTCTAATCGTCTTCAAATTACATAGGTGGTGATGTTAAGTGACAAAGAATGGTTAATCAATATCATTTGTTCATGTTATAAACAAATCTTATAAACAAATGCATAGTTTGACCATTTATAGATAGAAATTAATAGTTTTTCTTTCTAATCGTCTTCAGATTACATAGGTGGTGATGTTAAGTGACGAAGAATTGTCAATCAATATTATTTGTTCATTTTATTAACAAATCTTACAAACAAATGCATAGTTTGACCATTTATAGATAGAAAGTGATCGTTTTTCTTTCCAACCGTCTTCAAATTACATAAATGGTGATATTAAGTGACGAGGAATTGTAAATCAATATTATTGGTTCATGTTATAAACAAATTGTAAAAGCAAATGCATAGTTTGACCATTTATAGATAGAAAGTGAATGTTTTTCTTTCTAATCGTCTTCAAATTACATAAGTGGTGACATTTCATGAAGAAGAATTGTCATTTGATATTATTTGTTTATTTCATGAACAAGTGCATAGTTTAGCCGTTTCTAGACAGAAGGTAATCTTTTTCTATTATTTCCTTCAAATTATATCACTGGAAATGTTTTGTGATGTTCTAGAAGAATTAGCTTCCAAGTTGTACTCGTCAATCATTTCAGTCATTTCAGGATCCATTTCGAATTCATTTTTGCTAGGTCACTAAGCATTATCACTTATGTAATTTGTAGTCGATTAGAAAGAAAAACGATCACTTTATATCTTTAAATGGTTAAACTATGCATTTGTTCATACAATGTGTTTATAACATGAACAAATAATATTGATTTACAATTCTTTGTCACTTAATATCACCACTTATGTAATTTGAAGACGATTAGAAAGAAAAACGATCACTTTCTATCCATAAATGGTCAAACTATGCATTTGTTTATAAGATTTATTTATAACATGAACAAATAATATTGATCGACAATTCTTCGTCACTTAACATCACTACCTATGTAATTTGAAGACGACTGGAAAGAAAAACTATTACTTTCTGTCTATAAATGACAAAACTATGCTTTTGTTTATAAAATTTGTTTATTAAATAAACAAATAATATTAAATGACCAATCTTAATCACTGAATATTACTAGTCATATAATTGAAAGTTACTAACAAAGAAAAACGATTACTTTCTTCCAATAAACGCCTAACACGGTGGCCTTTAAAAAAGTTAAATGCTATTTTCCGGTACCCCAAAGTTATGAATAGTTGATTGTTTTTAATGCTTCTGGGAAACCATTTTTGATGAAATTAAAATATTTCCCTGAGCGGATTTTTTTTGCCTAGAAAACCCCATTTGAAATACTAAAAAGCAGTAAAATGCTATTTTCAAGTTAATAAGACCATATAATTACGTTTATGTAAAGGAGTTATATGTAAATTAGAATTACTAACGAGAATTTAATCAACAAATAAAAAAAGAAGCAATTTTTTGAAATTTATATCAATATATTTATCAAAAAATTCGTATACATAATGTTCAAGTTTCAATATTAATTTCATATAAAAACTATAGTAAGTATAATATAGATAATATTTTAATTCTTAGGATTTTACTCGGAACAAGCCGTAGAATCGTCTCATGCAGACTTAAAAAAAAATATGGAAAAAATATAAAGTGAAAAAGTCAAATTCTAACTACGCAGAACGTTCACTTAAAGCTGTGCATGAATATGACAGTAGGCACGTTTAATTATAATACAATTATTATATAGCTATTATATATTTGTGTACATTGTATATGACACATTATGTATTCTACAATAACATTAAAATACTATGTATATTATACTTACTATAGTTTTTATATGAAATTAATATTGAAACTTGAACATTATGTATACGAATTTTTTGATAAATATATTGATATAAATTTCAAAAAATTGCTTCTTTTGTTTATTTGTTGATTAAATTCTCGTTAGTAATTCTAATTTACATATAACTCCTTTAAATAAACGTAATTATATGGTCTTATTAACTTGAAAATAGTATTTTACTGCTTTTTAGTATTTCAAATAGGTTTGTCCAGGCAAAAAAAAATCCGCTCAGGGAAATATTTTAATTTCATTAAAAATGGTTCCCCAGAAGCATTCAAAACAGCCTCCAATTCATAAGTTTGAGGTACCTGAAAATAGCATTTAACTTTTTTAAAGGCCACCGTGCTAAACTATGCATTTGTTTTCATAATTGTGCGTGCTCGACCAGCGATGGAGGTCAGAGCGCGGTCACAAAAACATCAATTACTTTTGAATTACTGCAAAATACCAACTTTTTTTTTTACCAAAATTTTCAGAAAAGATTGCAGAATCTATTGGAACGTGGAAGAATTCTTTCACAGGCGGAGAAGTTTAATTATTTTTCAATTGTTTATAACAAACGATTATTTAAACAATAAAAAAATCTTTTCCACTACTGAACAATTTTTCAGTGTAAAGTATACTTCGTAACAAAAATGTTCACGACTTAATTATTGAATTTCGATGAACCGTTCGCGAGTAATTAATTTTTGAAAAAAAGTGATCAAGAACTTTGATTGTTAATAACTTCTGAAAAAATGAATTTTTTGCAAAAATATTTTAGGGAAGTTATTTTGATATAAAAACGAATTAAAAACTGTATACATTAATTAAAAATAGAACTATCGATTTAAAAGTGGCACTGCACTTGAGATATTTTGACCCGGCATTCGACGTATAATACGTTTTCTACCGTAATATAGGTAGAAAACCGTAGAAAACCCAGTAAGTTACATTTCTAAAATGGAGGAGCTGTTGACATTGAGGTATAACATCACTGTTTCAACAAATTTGTTCCTTTGACTGCATTTTTTGCCAATAAAACTAAATAGATGTAAGTCGTATGCCCTTGAGAATGTAAAAATAATTGATATATCATAGTTAAAAATGTTTTTTTATGATTTTTAAACTTTGTAAATAGTTAAATACTGATCGAGCAGGTATCACTGTGCGGGATTATTTAAGTACCAACCCTCGAAGTAAAACGTGCGTTGGAAAACTTTCCTTGAAATTTCTTGAGCCTTCGTTTAACGAACCATAGTCAAAACGTCAAAATAAATAGTTTATAGGCATTTTCTTTTTAAATTTTAAATTTTTAAGCCAGTGTAATGCTTCTTCAAAGAAAATGTAAAAATGGGAAATTTTGTGTCGGAAAGGGAAATTTTGATGACCTGCGTGGGAAAAAGCTTGCATGGGATCTGGCAACACTGCTTCAGGGTATGTAACAGATTGTGACGTGATAAATATTACATGGAATTATATATTCAGCGACGAAAAAATAAAAAAAAAATATAAATACTTTGCTGAAGTTTCGGGAAATGGTTCAAGAAATGAAAGGGCACGTCTGTCTGGCCCATTTGATTTTTAATTTTGTTTCACCAAGAAAAATTTATTAACGCTATTTTAGGTACGACAGTCAAGTCCTGTTCTGAGTTAGATGTTGATGTTATAAGTTTCATGCAGGTACTGCAAAGTTTTGAACGTTTTGATTTGTGTATCATATTAATACAAATAAATAACAACAATAAATTTAAATTTAGAATTTAAAATTTAAAGATTTTTCGGGTTTCAATCGTGTGCGAAACTATGAATGTTGCCGACGTTTCGTGAACATTGCAGTTCACTTCTTCAGAGCTGACCTGAAACTAAAGTTTCAGGTTATGTTGTTCTTATATATGTATTCTCTACGATGCCTGTGATTGGCCAGAGCGCCCCATGGTGGGGACTGGTTGGACTTGATTGGCCAATCAAGTCTTTTTTAAAAAACCCGGGAGGACGGAAAGCCAAATCGGATTGGTATTATATTCATTGTCTCTATTGGCGTTATTAGGGTGTTTCAAGATTTCGATTGCTTCTCTATGTTTTCCTGGAAATTTGTTGTACGTTTTGGCGATGACGGTTGTTTTGTCAAATAAAATACTATGTCCTGTTTCGATATGATGCTCAGCTACTGCTGATTGTGTGAAATGTTTTAGCCTAACTTTACTCTCATGTTCCTTCACACGTTGACTTACCGCCCTTCCGGTTTCTCCAATATAGACTTTACCACAAGAACAAGGGATTTGATATACTCCCCAGATAACAATACGTGCCGGCACGCGATCGGCCCGACGGGCTGGAGACCAGCGTGCCTGCTAAATGCACGCGACAGGCCGGCAGAGTCGGAATGCGACCGAAAGGCGGACAACGGCAGGCAACGGTCCGGTACATTAGACGCCCGTCGGGCTTGCAAACGGCGAGGAACGACGGGCCTGCGATTTACGCGACCGCTGCAAGCTGATAGTGCGAGAAGTTTGAGATAAAAAACGCGCATGCGCGTTTTGGATCAGCTGTTCTTGTCGTGTTTCATCTCGTGTGGCGTTCACTCCCGTGAATTTTCGCTCGGATGTGTACGATTTGCAAACAATAATTGTTATTCGTTCCAGATAAAATAGAAGAATAAGTAATCCACTTGTAAATGGAGTAATCCACTTGGAATACGGAGTAATCTACTTGTATAACGGAGTTATACCTTTCATCGTTTGCGGTTTTTGGTATTGTTTTGGCTGTGTGTGGAACAAAAAATTTGTTAGCAATTTTTTGCTGTCGGTGTCCTTCAAATCAACAAAAGTAGCAAATAGCACGAAAGGTAATGAAATTCTGCGTATAATAATATAAAGTTCAAGTTGAAAGAAAAATGTCAATATTATAAAAAGATATTTTTATAATATTGACATTTTTCTTTCATCTTGGACTTACTATACGCAGACTCTCATCATTATCTTTCGTGATATTTGGAAATTTTTATTTTATCTACATAAAAAAAGATTTTGTTTAATTTTAATCTACTCGCACACTCAGCCTGCATTTTACCGGACCGTCGGGCATGCAGTTCGCCGCACAGCGTCGCTCCCGTCTGTCGGGCGGGCATATAGACATCAATGGTGTGCACATTAAGGTGCATATCTGCCGGCAAGTCGGTCCGATCGATCGGACCGCGGGCCGGCAGATCGCTTGCAATCGGCGGGCATTTTGCTATCTGGGTCCCGAATCACTGAAAGGTTCCTTTTTATCTTTAGGGTTGTTTAGTTGTTGTCTTCTCAAGCTAAACTACTAACATCTTTAGCTTTCTTAAAACGGTGTAGGGACAATAACATCGTCCCAAAATTCTTACAGTTAAAAAACCATTTGGGAGCATCTAAATCCAAATCAATTCTACATAAAACAAGTTTGCTTCTCTTAAAAGAAAGGATACAACATACCAAATTTTACTTACACACTACCTCCAAAAAACTATTGAAACTTCACCTTTTCCTATCAAACACCCTCAGATTTGACATTTGGTCCACATTGGACCGCACATCATTTGACCAATCCCAACGGATTAAAGATTTTTGCACTGAGAAACAAAAAATAAAATTTGACAAATTACTTCCAGTAAAGCACGCACCATTAACTAATACAGTAAAAAACATCTCTAACCATCATCTCAGCAATGAAATGATTTCAGCCTTATCTAAAGGACATAATTTTGCAGTCGCTACCTCCAAAATCCCAAAAGAAGAAATCATCAGTAATTTGGAATCCACAATATACATCCTTCCACCCGAAAAAGCAAATGACATACGACGTAGGACAGCCAACATTTCACGCGAAGCCCAACTTCCCTCCTCAAACTTAACAAAAAAAGAAAAAACAGCTATTAAAGAACTCAATCAGAATAAAGACGGCATAATATTACCCGCAGAAAAAGGCAACACAACAGTAATAATGAATAAAGAAGACTATAACAACAAAATCATGGATCATCTTACTGACGATACATATAAAAAGCTTAAAAAAGACCCCTGGCGGACCGGCCGAACGCAAACATTACGCTACAGCGTAACGGTAAAGTAATGGTAAAGTAATGCTAAAGTAATATGGCATTATAATTAATAAAGGAAACAAAATTAATACGTAAATTGTTGCAATTATAATAAAACGTTAAAATTTACATTAAATGGTCATGCCGTAATTGCAACAAGTTGCTTTCTCAGCGTTAAAAAATAAAAAAACAAAGTGGCTGTCATGCAAGTCGGGTCCCTGCAGACTGGCAACCCACTTAAAGCCATGTTAGCGGGTTGCCAATATGCAGGGGCCCGACTGCAATGACGGTCACTATGTTTTTTTATTTTTTAATGCTGCAAAAGCAACTTGTTGCAATTGCGGCATGACCGTTGAACGTAAATTTCAACGTTTTATCATAATTGCAACAGTTTACATATTAATTTTGTTTCCTTGATTAATTATAATGCCATATTACTTTACCATTACTTTACCATTACTTTACCATTACTTTACCGTTACGCTGTAGCGTAATGTTTGCGTTCGGCCGGTCCGCCAGGGACCCCACAAAAACAATAACCAGAAAAATAAAAAGCCTCCTAAAAGACTCAAATCTTGACAGCGATACAATATCTAAATTAAAACCTACTAATCCTATTTCTCCAAAACTTTACGGACTTCCAAAAATTCACAAAAACAACATCCCACTCAGACCGATCGTCAGCGCAATAAACTCTCCAACTTACAACCTAGCACGCTTTCTCGCCAAAAAACTTAAGCCTTTCACAGGAAACTCTATCACACACATCCAAAACTCTTTTGACTTCATCAGAAAAATACAACAGATCACATTCAACCCCAAGACATCCTAGTAAGTTTCGACGTAGTATCTCTCTTCACAAAAGTACCAATCTCTGATACAATCGATATTATTAAATCCTTTACAAACTTCCCCTCCAATCTCACACCTTTAATAGAACACTGTCTCACTAATACCTATTTCTCTTTCAATAACCAATTCTACGAATAAACCTCAGGAGCAGCAATGGGATCTCCAATCTCACTTGTAATAGCCAACATTTTTATGGAAAATTTAGAAACTAAAATCTTTAACAAATCCAAGCTTAAACCGGAATTTTGGTGCCGTTATGTTGACGACACTTTTGTTATCTGGAGACATGGACTAGACGAACTAAACAAATTTTTCGATTTCATCAATCAAATACACCCTGATATCCAGTTCACTATGGAAATTGAACAAAACGGAAAATTACCCTTCTTGGACGTACCTGTTTATAAAAGATCCGATAACACACTAGGACATGAAGTTTACAGAAAACCCACGCATACAAACAGATACCTGCATGCCTCCTCCCACCACCACCCATCTCAAAAGCAATCGGTCATCAATTCCCTTGTATACCCTGCAAGAAATGTCGGATTAAAAAGTATTACTTCGCATTCAGGGGATTTTGTCTGGAATTCCGCTTTTCGACAAGTTCGCATTGGCGTACAATCCAAAACTATCGAATGCGATACTTCGTATATAATGTCTATATATTGAATGCGATAAAATGCGGAAAAAAATTTAAAATAAATCAATCCTGTTTAATGCGAGAGTTTGCATTGATTTGAATGCTATTGAAGGCGATTGAATGAGAAAAAGTTGAACTTGAAGTGAAAACTTTTTAATGCGATAGTTCGCATTTAGTTTAATGCTCTTGAGTGCGGATGAATGAGAGGAAGTTCAAAGCAGAATTAAAACTGTTTAATGCGAGAGTTCGCATTTATTTGAATGCTTTTGAGTGCGAATGAATGAGAGGGAGTCCAGAAAAAAATTGAAAACTTTTAAATGCGAGAACTCACACTCGCTTAAATTTTGTCACTTCAGAAATAGACTGTTAATACGTGAAGTGACTCATTCCGGATAACAATGCGGGAATAATATTGGCGCATGCGCAGTTCGATTCTTATATACTTTCCACCCTTTCCACATCAGCGAAATGTACGCGCATGCGCACATTGCAGATAAGCAACTTTCCGGATCGCGAGAATTCGGGGGCAACGTAATAACAGCAGCGCTCAGTGTTTTAATGATTGATGTTTTGTTTTCAGGGTTTCGTAGCCCCCCCCCCCCCCCCGCGAGGGCAAAAGAGCATAAATGCCAACATTTTTTTCTCAACAAATTTTTGTTCAAACATTTTTTTTTCATACATTTTTTTTTTCAAAATTTTTTTTTCACATTTTTTTTTCAAAATTTTTTTTCACAAAATTTTTTTTTTCAAATTTTTGTTTACAAAATTTTTGTTAACAAAATTTTTTTTCAAACATTTTTTTTCACCAAATTTTTTTTCAACAATTTTTTTGCACCAAATTTTTTTCCAGAGCATTTTTTTCAAATTTTTTTCGAACATTTTTTTGAAAAATTTTTTTTTCAACAAAATTTCTTTACTCCACTCTATGCAATATGAAATTACTATTTTTCATTACCACCTCCTAACAACTTTCTCGGAAGGTTGTTGCAAAAAATAGCGTGTGATACACGTGCGCACAGGCAATTGCTGACTCGTGTGATTTCAGCATTTGCCTTCAGCTCTGCGCACTCGTCCTCGTTTTCGCACTCGCTTCGCACTCGCTTCGCTCGTGCGCAAACCTCCGGCTCATGCTGACAAATTTACACTCGTTGGCAATCGCCTATTTTGCGCACTTGTATCACAAATAGCTATTTTGCAACACCCACCTCAAAACTTGAAGTTTGCATGCATGTAGACGATACCTGAAGGACCTTATTTGAGCAGACTGTGCTCGAACAAATTTTCGCGCATGCGTAGTTTGAAGATGGCTTACTTTAGACACTGGTGAAAAAGCTGCGCATGCGCACATTTTTCACAAATTTTTTTTTCAACAATTTTTTTTCACCAAATTTTTTTTTTCAATTTTTTTTCAAACAAAAAATTTTTTTTTTACATTTCTTTACTTCACTGTATGCAATATAAAATTAGTATTTCTCGTTACCACCTCCTAACAACTTCTTAGGACGGGCGTTGCAAAAAATAGCGTGTAATACACGTGCGCGTAGGTGATTGTTAACTCGTGTGATTGCATCATTCGCCTGCGGTTCGAAGCACTCGTCTACGTTTTCGCACTCGCTTCGCTCGTGCGCTAACCACCGACTCGTGCTTCGAGCCTCCGTCTTACGCTGCAATATTAAAATTGCACACAATCACCTATTTTACGCACTTGTATCACAAATAACTATTAACGTTTCAAAATAATAATGATTATAAAAAAAATACTTCATTATATTCATTGAACAATTCATGATTTGGACAAATAAACATACATCTTATTTTTTAAACTTATAAAAAAATATTTCTCTTATGTTATCAAAAATTTCACGATTTAGTTATGTATAAAATGTATCTATTCCCGTTTATCAGTTAATGAGGAATCTTTGTAGAAAGATGGAAAACATTTTTTGCTATTATAATTTTGTACAATTGGTTAAAAATGCGCAAAAAAGAATTAAAGTTTACAAAAATAAATATCTAAATAATGCAAGACGAAAATTGAGTAGCTTATTGCGAAAAAAATAGAGAAGTCAAGAAGGGAATTAATTCAGAAGAAGAAATGCAGTCTCCAAAATAATTATGCAATATATTTATTAAAACACAAAGCATTTATGTCCATGGTAGTTATTATTTACTGCAGCTCAATAGTATTTGGCATATTGCAGACGTAGTTTTTTCAAGGTAAATCTAATTTCACCGTTTTTGATTTGACATCAGTAATAAGAATCGTAGCATAATCGCCCTTGGATTTTATTTCCCATATGTGAAAAATTTTATGGGAACCAATTAAAACTGGCTCAACAATGAACTTTTGAATTTCTAAGCAACATATGCCATCGTTACGCAGACATATTTCGTTTATTTGGCCAATTTCTCCGGTTTTTAATTCAATCATAGTATCGTCAAGTTTTTTTGAACGAGTATATTTGACGCTGCTATAAATTTGCCCTTGATAAGCGCATCTGTAGAAGAACTTATTTCCTAATGCTCTACCAGTAGCAATTTTACGCTCCACGAAGAATGTTACATTATTTGCTGTTATTGCACAAGCAGTTAATCGTTTCTTATTAAATACACTCTCGCAGAATAAATTGACTTCATCAGGAACCGTCACAGGACGAGGTTCATACATGTAGGACAAACGTTGCAGCATATTTATCGCCATTTGCTGTTCAGGACCTTTCGAACCGTGCAGAGAACGTTTTAGAATATAAATATTTCTTTCATAAGCAACAGCCGAAGTCGCCCACAGAGGCCATGAACGTCGCACATTTTCTACTAAATGCAATAAATTATGAACATTATAAGTCATAGCTTGAGTACCGTAAATCTGCTCAAATTGAGCAACAAAACGCATTAAATCTTCTTCGCACTTATCAAGTTCAACCTTAGTGATTGACTCCTTCGACAATGTGTACATGGAATTTACGAATAACGCATAATGTTCCATTATTTCATGTGACAATATCCCACAACAAACAGGAATGCTGTAATAAAACAACCACGCTTTCCATTGGGCAGCTTTCCAATTACTTCGATTGGATAATTTTCCCGGTAACCGGTAAACATCTCAAGGGGGGCTTATGAGAAGCAAAAGGTCGTCAATTTCTTTCCGTTGCGAAGGAGTTAGCAATTTAAACCATAAATCCCATAATTGAACAGTGCATTGCATCGAGCACAAAGCTCCATACAAGGTCTATTGTACTAATATAATATCACAAAATGCTGATCGACCTTTTACACCTCTTACAAAGGTTTTCTTTTCTTCCGCATGAAGCACATCCATCATGTGTGAAGCATGAGTTCTTAATTCAGGATCCGTTTCTATGAATGGATATTTCATAGAATTGCAATGCATTCCATACTGATAACAGTAGCTGCAGCCGTGATAACCGTTATATTGTATCCGGTTTTGTAACACAGGTCGAGCTACTGAATCTGCGACAACAATTAGAGGCGTTAATGTAAAATTGTAATCTTTACGAACACCATTTTCATCTAGCACAGCAAAAGAGATGCTTTGCGTATAAAGTAGTTGGATTTGCTCTTTAAATGCGCTTATAAAAAGATTCATTAAATCTTGTTTCGGCTCGTGATTAAGTACCATTAAACCTACTAGTAAGACGATTTTGTATCGCGTTTTACTATCAACAAATGTTAGAACAATTTGAAGAGGCCAGAAACCTTTCTTCGTACCTGATGGAAGAGGAGCACCGTCAATACTAATTATATACATGCATGTTTTAGGATGAAATTTCTTAACATGTTTATATAATTGACCGTCATGGATATCTGTTATGGAACTAGCAGTGTCACATTCAATTCCAGTTCCAGATTCTAATATTTGTACTATGGAATCCCGAATTTTTTCGTTATGTAGCAGTATTTTCATCTGGTATTTAACATCAATAGATAAAAATACTGTCTTACAATTTAGACTCACAGTCGTCTCCTCTTCACAATTACTACATGTCTTTCGCATCTCTTTAATTTCTGCCTTTGTTGATGAGTATATGACTTTTTTCTCACATTTCCCACAGTAAAAAAAATATTTTATTTTATCGACTGGCGGATTGTATTGTTTTTTTAATAAATAGTCGGTTATCTGCAAATATTTGAAATCGGGGCCGGCACAAAGTTTCAGCAATTCTACAAGATAATTCCGTGCTTCTAAGGTGAGGCCAAAAGCAATACTGTATGCCATCGCCATCTCAACCACATCATTTAAGAGCAAGCCCGACTCCCGAAACATGATTTTATTATTAAAGTCCATAAATGACGAAAAGGAAAAGTCGCGCTTTTTATCATTCAAGTTAGCAGCGTTTACATTATCGTTGTCCGCACTATCTTCTTCAGAGTAAAGTATCTCTTCTTCAAAAAAAGGTGACTCTTCTCCAAGCGATTGGTCGTCTTCGTTTCCTTTGGTATTAAAGGACACCCATTCCCTTGTGAAGTCCAGAATATCGTCGTCTGGTAAATTTTCTTGCGATTCAGTCCAGAATTGTTTAGATTCGGGTTGATTTGATCGCTCCGGTGTTGAAAAACTTGAAGATGCTCCGTCATCTTCTTTATCTACAATAGAATAGAAAAAATTATTATGAATATTAATGGTGCTTGAATTTCAGGGTTGCCACAGAATTCAATTTTTCAATTTCCCTGCCATTTCGCTGAAGAGAGAGAGAGAGAGAGAGAGAGAGAGAGTTAAACTGACCGAAACTGACCGTAGGAAAATTCAACTATTTTTCTGAAAATTCGTTTTTGGTTGTTGTTAAGAATTATAGTTTTAACAGAAAATTTAACCATTCTATTTTCGGTTGAAAATGTATCTTTTTTGGATGAAAATACAACTATTTGGTTGAAAATTGATATTTTTTATATAAAATTCAAGTATTCCAGTTGAAGATTCATCATTTTAGTTGAAAATTCATCAGTTTGGCTGGAAATTATTTCCTTCCTGTTTTGGTTGAAAATTGATCTTTTCTTGTTCAAAATTCAACAATTTGGATGAAAATTTGTCTTTCTCAATCGAAAATTCAACTATTTTGCTGAAAATTAACATATTTGGTTAAGAATCGATTTTTTTTGTAGGAAATTATTTTTTTCTTTGAAAGTTAATCTTCTCCCATTAATATTCCAGTTAAATATTCATCATTTTAGATGAAAATTCATCTTTTAGGTTGGACATAAAATTATTTGGTTGAAAGCTAAGCTCTTTTGTTGAAATTTTTTTTTTCTCTCAAGATTCATCATAGAAACGTTTTTGGAACGCATTTTGGACATCGGACATAGGGACGTTCCTGGAAAGTTTATTGAACGTCCGAAAAACGTTTCTAATATCGGTGTGAACACTGGGGTAGCGACTATAAAGCTTCGCATTTATGAGGAGGCAAAATAGAGCAATTTTTACTTACGCAATTTGAATTTTTCTGTACTTTCTTCCATTTTCTCTTTCCAAATATTTCGAGTTCTTTGAGAAATATTGCGTGGATCATAATTCGGATCTAAAACGTGTTTAACATTTTTTTTTCTGTTCTCGTTCATTCCCTCCACGAAATGGCTTATAGAACCGTTTAGAAAAGAAAGTCTATATGGATCTAATCGGTTTTTGTCACGTAAATTCCAACTAGAAGCGTTTAAAATTCGTATTTCTGTATGGTCCTGCATGGAATGGCTATTAGAAATTGAGATGGTCTCTGTGGGTTTCTGTGCGGACTTGGATCAAATTTTGGGCAGTGCCATATTGGA
>CAKNXH010057286.1:64837-78042 GCA_932178445.1 Andricus quercusramuli
TAATACTTGAAACGTTCAAGACTTGAGCAATAAGTATATTTTATTGCGAATTTTTAATATATAAAAATATTTTTTGATCAAAATGTAGAAATTGTACAATTTTCGAAATCTAGCAGTTTACTTCAAGTACAAAAATTAAATTAAATTTTAAATAGAAGAAGATAATTTAATTACAATTAAAATTAATTTCTAAGTAAAAGAATTGAAAATTGAATTAGTTCAAAGTGAAATTTTTTGAAATTTAATAAATTGAAATTATTGAAATTTAATCATTTGAAAATTGAAAATTCAATTGAATATTTTTAAGTAAAAGCTTATGAAATTCTGGAAATCTATATTAGTATTAAATTAGAAAATTATAAAATGTATACTTCAGAAACTTGAACAAATTCGAGCTTCAGCTGAAACAAAAAAAAATGTAGTCTCGAGGTATTGGGGTATTAAAATTTTGATGTGCCGAAACCCTTAAAAATTTCTATTACTTTAAGTAAATTTGATCGTTCCGAAATTAACGATTTTTCAATTGTCCATTAAACTTGTTGAAATTTAACCATTTCAATTTTAATCGCAAAGTTTCAACTCATAATAGGAAAAATTTGGGAATTTTGAATTTAACATGAAAATTCAGAATTCTAAAACTAAAAACCTCAATAACTGAAGAAACTATTCAATTGTTCAATAGAATTTTTTTTTTACTGAGCTTGAAATTTCGAACTGTTTGGAAAAATTTTCTAATAAAAAATTTCCCACCTAAAATTACTTTGTATTTTAAACGTTTCTTTAGATTTAAAATAATAAAATTTTAAAGGTTAACAATTGAAAAGTTTTACATTCAGAGCGTTGAAAATGAACGTGATTTTTTTTTTGATTTTAGAAAATTTTGTCTAATCAATTTTTAAGTTAAATCATAATTCTTTTAATTTGATCAACATTTAGATTTCGATAATTTTAGAAGCTTTTGCTTTGCAATATATAATTTAGTCGCTACCATTATCGCTACTAGTTTCGCTGTCTGATGTTTCTGACGTATTATTAGGCTCCATTTCCACTTCATTGTCTTCCACGACATCGTCATTTTGCAGAAGACTTTCTGAATTATTTTCTTCGTTGGTATCGACATCATACGCAACATTATCTTCGGCAATACTTATTTCTGTTTCGTCTTCTTCGTCCTGAAGAACATCAGCACCTGGAAAAAAGATCCCACTTTCATTTATGAATTGCATCAAAGTATTTATTATTATTTATTTATTGAGTAGTATTTATCCACCTAGAAACACTACCCGAATTGGGTAGTGAGGCAATGAACTTTCGAGTTCGAACTGCTAATCAATTTTTTTTTTCATGCATATCATAATTTACAGTATAAGGTTTTTAAACTTACTGGTTGGTTGACTTTTCTTCCTTCTTGGTCTGGTTCCCCGTCTTAAATCTTGGATTTTCGAATTGATAATCTTTCCGATTTTCCCTATCTCTATGCCAATTTCAACCTCGTTCTTCCCTAATTCTTGGAGATAGTAACGAGTAATATCTGAAAATATATACATACCATAAGCATAAACGAAAAAGAGTAAAATATTTTATTTTCTAAATGACATTATATTCAATAAGATTATATTTGATGTATTTACCACCGACTGCTGCAAGTTTTGTGCCATTCAGAGGTTGACTTCGACTTTTAGTTTTATTGCAGGTAGTCCCTCCAACACTACTTATCAATAAAACCTCGATGGTGAATATAGAGATATACTTATATTTCTCACGAATAGCGATATCACACCTTTGGCATTAAATTTTGCAGTTTCGTAACATTGTCGCGGAATGTATTCTCCTCTCCCCATGTGCATCTAAAATTTTTAAAAATTGAAATTTTTCATAAGCCTCTTCATGTTACAGTTTCAATTTTAAATGTACTTCTCGAGAATGAAATTCAACCTATACATACGTAATTGTCTATCTTTCTGATAAAGCCAACGGTGGGGAATCTGGAATTTACATTATCCTCAATCCGACGATTGGAAACTTCGACATCTGCAAAATAACGTGAAATATGGCGTTTGAAAACAAATTAAATTTTTTAAAGATGTTGAAAGATAAATAAAAATGCCTAAAACGAAATTTAGGTATGTGACAGACTTACCTTCACTTTGTTCAAAAAAACTAATGACTTTCTTCTGCAAGTCGAAATTAAGACGAATACTCTCCTCGTACATGTGTTGCAGGTTATCCATTTCTCTCTCTTGATTTTCTATTTGTGCTTGCTGTAAGTCCGTTTGATTGTGCAAATCTGTCAAAGATTTTTTTAACCTTTTGTTTTCATCTTTTTCTTTTAGACATTCTCTACATACCACCGCTTTTGTAACTGGAGGGGAAGGTTTCTTTAATAGTGGCTAAAAAAAGAAATTTCTTTAGTAATATTAAAAAGGATACACAAAAGTCATTTACAAATATAATACAATGTTTGTTTATAATATTACCTGTTTTGCCTGTACTTTTGACATTTGAACAACATCGATACTTAGAATTTTGGGAAATCCTACTTTGGCTGCTGCGCCTACTGTTGATAAACTGGATGAAATCGGAGTAATGTTAGTTTGCTGCGTATGTTGAATTCTTTCCGAGCTTATTAGCGAATGTTTGCCGTCCGATGGATGGTCCTGCATAATATAATTGTCAATTCTTGAAGAGCTTACTTCATCATTTTACAGTAATATAGACAATTGTTACCTTCTCTTTATCATGCAGGTGTTTTTCAACTTCAGTATTATCATTTGTGTGAAATTCATCATTAAACCTGTTTTCGACTTGTTGAACTATTTCTATGTCCCCTTTATCAAGTCCGACGTTTAGGGAAGATTTTTTGCCGACTGGAACTTCGTTTTCAGTCGAAGATCTTTTATGCTTCGAAGACTTTTTCTACGTAGTGCAAATATTTAGTGTTAAAACTGTTTTTCAATACTTAAGTACTTTTTACAACTGCGATAAATACCTTTTTGTGTTTTTTTGGAAGTGGTTCAGAATCAGCTGCATCATCTGATTTTCGTTTTATGTTGCGATCGGTAAAATTTGGATCGGTAGTATTTATATTGATAGGGTTTTCATGGGTCAACTTTGTATCGGTAGACTTTGGATCGATATTTTCCTGCAAATAATGGCTTGTATATATTTTTGGAAGGAATATTGAATACCAAGGTGCTTAATGTAATTCTACTTCTCAGTAATAAATTGTAGAATTAATCCATTCTTCAGTTTCAATATCTCTAATTTATGTCTATATCACTCAATTTGTTTAACTTCTGACGTAACGAGATTTTTTGAAAATACGAAAACATAACCATTTCTCTTTCAATTACAATTTGTACCTTCAGATCTTCAAAATATTCTTCAACTCAACATTTTAAAGCGGAAAACGTATTTTATTCGCAATATATAAAATTCGCCAAAATATATCACTTATTAATTCTTTCGGCTTATTTTCTCAGCTTTTTAAAGTCTGGTTGTGTCTGCGTTACAATGTATGAAAAAATATATAAAAAACATACCTTTAGCGTATTACTGAATTTCAATATTATTGGGTAATCTGCAAGTATATTTGAGTACATCGCTGGTTTCGATAAATAATAGTTTCTCTTGTACGTCTGTGATTCTAAATAATTTTGTACTGTTGGTCGTATTCAGTACTTCTTGCATATACGGTAAAGGAAGTGGTTCCATTACTGGTCTTGTTAGAAAACGCCAGCCAAGAATATAGCAGATGTCATCAGCAATTGCGAAGCTTCTGATCTGCACGATTTCCCCAGAATAAAGTAACACTATTGTGTCGTTTCGTTTTTCAGATCGCGTATATTCTGAACTATACAGTCTAGTATTCTTATAAATACATTTGTCATATGTTACTGGTAAGACAGTTTCGTCCAGTAAAATTAGTCGCATAGTCTTTGTGACCTCGTCTTTTATTTTTCCCTTGCCAATCATTAAGACAGTATCATTATCTGTTTTTCGTGTATGTTCTGTCGTGAGACTTTTGCGAGAAAGCAAGCTTTGACAGTACATTTTACAGGCTTCTGTCATTGAAAAACGAGATATGCAGTCATTTAGACAACACTTCCTTAACCATTTGGTTGACATTTCAGAAGCAACATTTTTTGAACCTCTAACAAAACGCTTGCAAGTAAGAATGCCATTTTCAAAAGGAAAGGCAGACGTTGATTTTATTGGTCCACATTTCCGAACTGACTGTACCATATGCAGAAGTATGTGCATATTGTATGTCATAGCATGAGTTCCATACAGGATATTGGTTTCGCCAACAAACATTAAAATGTCTCGTTCAACTTCCTGTAATTCTACTTCTTTTATCTCATCTTTAACAAGTGTATATAATGAACGAGAAAATAGAAGCAACGATTTTAATGCTTTTTCTTCCAGTATTCCTGATAAACAAGGAAGTAAATAAAACAAAATCCACGAGCGCCACTCGGTTGCTTTCCATTTGCACTTTTCGGTAAGAGGCCTAGGAAGTCTGTGGATTTCTATGACTGGCCGTATGCGACGTAGTCGCTCGTTGATTTCTAGTCGAGACTTAGGAGTTAAATAAAGCGATTCCTCGAATTCATTCCAAAAGCTTGACGTTGTCAAATGCTCGTGTATTTGCTTAGGTATTCCCAGTGTGCCGTTATGCATATACTCAAACGCATAACTCCAAATACTGTCGAAACATGGAAGTCCTGTAGCAAGCGCTGACAAACCTTTCACGCCATTAATAAAGCGACCGGTTTTAATAGCTTCCTTCATGTCTTTCAAGTTTCCCTCATGTGTACGCAACTTATCTTCTTTATCAGACAGAGGATAACGCATGGTTCTGTTGTGTACACCGCTGATTTCGCACCAACCGCAACCTCCATACCCATTGAACTGCACGTGTGCCTGCATTATTGGTCGTGCAACTGAATCCACACATACGCACAGAGGTATGAATTTCAACATAATATTTTCTCCTGTTTCCCACTGTTGAATAGTGACACCGTTTCGTTTTAATCGATTGGCCATTTCAATAAAACTAGACATGCACAGATTCATGAAAGCGACTGTGGGTTCTGACTTCGTTATCCATACTGCTGGCAGAAGAACGTGTTTGAATCGCAATTTCAAAGGAAGCTCATTAACTATCATTTCTGAAGGCCAAAAACTCTTTATTGAACTATTAGGGTTCGTTGGTGCCCCGTCTGTAGCGAAGTTATACGTCAGACTACCGGGAAACATTTGTTGAATGCGCTTATACAGTTCACCATCATAAACGTCACGCATAATTGCCTCTTCTTTACCTTCATTTTCTCTTATTTTTGAAATATTTTCGAAAAGTGCGATCTGAATTTCTTTTTGGTTGAGCAGCTGTTGGATTTGGTATTCAATATCGATCAACCAAATACAGTTTAAACTTCTCGATGTTAATTTATAATCCGCTTCACATTTTTCACATACTGATCGAAGTGTTCCCAAATTATCCTTCATCGAAATTCTGCTTAGCGACACATTGCATTTCGTGCAATAGAACAGCAAAGTGATTTTATTTTTTGGCGGGTCGTACGTTTTGGATATCAAATAATTACTCATTTTTAAATTCTCAAATTTCGAACCAGCTAAAGTCTTAACAAGTTCTATTAGTGCTTGACGCTCATCGTCTCTCGAATTGAAAGTAATCCAGTATGTCCTCAACATTAGGAGCACGTCTGATACTGAAAACCCTGACTGAGGAAACATAACTGTAGAGTTCAATTTTTTTCCATCATATTTCTGATAATCGTAGTAAGCATCACTATCTGCATTATCTTCGTCGGAAAACCCTTCAATATCTGTGAAATATGAATCTCCCAATAAATTCATGAGCAGCATGTGAAAACATATATCTTGGGCTTTGACTCTCATTTTCAGTGTGTCTACAATCAAGATCCTCATCGAAACTTTTTTTTCTTTTAAAAGCATTTAATTGGCGTGTGGCAAAAGATCTACTTGAAACGCAGGTTGTATCATCTGTGTTAGAAACATTGACGTCTATATTATTTAAACTTTCGGGTGTGTTACTTCTGCGGAATGGTGTATCGGGATCGTCAATACTTTTTTCCTTTGAGACATCAAATATTTCAGTGGCCTCTATAATACTTTGTACTGGTAATGAATTAGATTTAGGTACATTTAACTGTTCCGCTGTATTGTTTTCTAAAAAAGTATGTAGACATAGTTTTAAACATTTGTTCACATACATAAAATGATAGATAAAGCGTTAGTGAAACGTATTGGTTAACAGGATATGCTTATTATGAACCAAGTTTACCCTTCATTGCACATAAGGGTAATTCTCTACAGACAGGGCGTTTTCATATCAAAGAGATAAATTACAGCCTAATATAGTATACTGATGTATGATTGCCCCAAAACTTTCTATGTAGGTTAAGACAGTATAAAAACAGCTTTCATCTGACTATTAACAATATCTTTGTAGGTTCTCTTTTAGTAACAAATTGAAGAAAAAGCATCTAACTAATTATTCCTCAAAGTTGAAGGAAAAAAAATCATAGGATAGGGAATAAAATTATAGTTAAAAAAATTGCTGCCTTCGGATTGAATACAGATATTTCGTCCAGTTATACCTTATATAGGGTCGACGGAAATGCTTCATATTCTTTTTTTAACAACGAAATTACGTCTACTTATAACGTTCTACAAATTATAATCTGTATACAGTAACTGGACGAATATGGTGCTGTAAATACAGATATAATGTCGCCCTGGGAAGAGTTTTGTCGGAAAAGATTTCATTCCGAGCCAGTCTGAGATATTTCGTGTTGAAAAGAAATTTTCAGACAGCCGAAAATGACTGGCCCTAATTGGCCATAATTTATAATAATATTGTGTAAGATTATGAATTATCGACGACTTGCAGACTTATTCGTGAATTATTTTAACTTTCCTATAAAGCTTAAAAAATCATTAGCAAAAGAAAACTATTATGGGAATTATCATGATGAAACACCTTTTTGTAGCCTGTGTCTAAGTCCGAATTATCTTCCAACATATCAATTATGGACTGTATTCGATTTGCCATTTTAAAGCCATCTTATCCTTACAAAGCGCTGAACTTAAGTACCACGGGCAACAGTTTCAGATTATCTTCAACTTTCTTCATTCCCTTAATGAGTTATTCACTGCGTGCTCCCAATTCCATGATCCAACAAAGAATGGTCTCGCCACGCGCATGTAAAAAAAGTGCACCAATCAAAGGGTCGCAGATTGCGCATGGCGGAACCATACTTTGTTGGATCATGGAATTGGGAGCACGCAGTGAACTCGTTAAAGGAATGAAGAAAGTTGAAAATAATCGGAAATTGTTGCCTGTGGTACTTAAGTTTAGCGCCTTGTAAGGATAAGATGGCTTTAAAATGGCAAATCGAACACAGTCCACAATTGATAATTCGGAATTAGACACAGGCTACAAAAAGGTGTTGCATCATGAAAATTCCCATAATAGTTTTCTTTTGTTAATGATTTTTTAAGCATTACAGGAAAGTTCAAATAATTCACGAATTAGTCTGCAAGTCGTCGATAATTTATAATGCCCACACGATATGATTATAAATTAAGGCCAATTAGGGCCAGTCATTTTCGGCTGTCGTTTTCCTGTCATTTTCTTGTGGTCTCGAAAAAATGACAGAAAAAAAATGACACACCTGTCATTTTTTTCCTGTCATATCTTTTCGTAAGGGCAACATTGAAGAGCAAACTTTGGAAGCATAACACTTGAAGAATAATTTTGATATTAAGTAAAAACGCCTGCAGGTACTAACTTGCAACTTGTAACTGGCTTTCCCATTTCCTGTGAGTACGAGGATGCACCAATTGAGGATTATAATTAGGAGATAAGAAAGTTTTGTTAAACCTCTTCTTAACACAGCTTTTCTTAGGATTGTCCATATTTTATTATATATGATCAAATAATGTTCAGTATTGCTTGCTTTAAGACCCTACGATGTTTCATTCTGTAAATGATTAAGTAATTATTTATGCATTATGAAAGAGAGAAGAAAACTTACGAGTCGATTGCAAAAATATTTGAAAAACTCATTATAAAGTAAAATGATCCCCTACAAAAAAGAACTGCAAACACTGTATTCCTTCCGCAAACGCTGTGCAACGTTTAGTGGTTTATAGTAATAAATATAATTATGTGCAATAAAACCTGATGTCTGAATCATTTGTGTATGTTTACAGTCCTTTTTTAAAGGAAATCATGTGAGATAATTGTACATGAGGTTAAGTTGCGCTATGTCGATACTGAAAGTGAAATGGAAATGCTTTCATCTCGTATTTACACTTTTGAGATATAGTTGGGCTTACTGACCGCGCTTCACCAAAAGCGTACATCTACTAATGGTTTATAATAGTACCCTGCAAAGGGTTGAAGATTTTCCATTTTACTTAAAGAGTTAGAGATTATGTGACTTACCATATCCATTTTATCCTCAAAAAGATGTAATCGTTTTTTCAAGGCTGATTCCGCAGACTGAATTTCGCTCCTTTTCTGGATAATTAAAAAACGCGAATGTCAATTTCTGAACAAATAATCACATTCAAAGGAAGTGGACAAAAAATATGTAACGTACCTTTGCTTTTTGAACAATAATGTTATCTTCTTCGTTCAAATCTGACGCTGAATCCACAGATCGTATAGGGGGTTGTACAAGTCGTCTCGAATTTGTATTTCTCACTTCATTTTTTAAAAGGTCCAAATCATCTGAATGAAACAAAATTACTAGAATGTAGTGAATCGTTTTCTAAAATGTTATTTCATACATAATTAAATTAGGGATCATAGAGCCACTTGAACGTAGGTAATTTTTGTGAAAAAAAAGAAAATTATGAAGGCAATAATTATTTAATTAAACTTGATGATTTCTTTCAACCGATACTTCTGCGCTTTAATTACTGAATATCAAAACATTTATTTTTCAAATAGACATTTTCATTTAATAGCTAAAGCTTTGGCGCCGCTTTGATACTTAGCGGGCATTTAAACGTTTCCAGCAAATTGTCGTTGAAATTTACACTATCATACCAAATTTTAATGTAAAATTAAATGAAAAAGATAAATTGTTAACAAAAAATGTAATAATTAATATAATGACAACAAAATATTTTAATTTTATATAAAAGCAGTAAAATTAATTCAAAGAAGACGATTTTTCGACAAAATAGGTTATTTTTCAACCAAATTGTTGAGTTTTTAAGCCAAACAGACCAATTTGTGCAAAAAAAGTAGAATTTTCAACCAGTAAATATGGATTTTTAACAAAAAAGTGATCTGTCAACCACATAATTCAATTCTCTGCCTAAACAGGGTAATCTTCAATCGTAAAGGCGAATTTTCAACAAAATGAGTACCATTCAAACCAAAAAGATGAATATTCAAAAAAAAATATATATTCTTAAACAAAAGGGTGATTTTCAATCAAGGAGATTAATTTTCGATCAAAAAAGACCATTTTTCAAATAAAATGATGAATTGTCAACAACAAAATAAAGTTTTAACAACATTTGTTCAACTTTGAAACGGATGTCAAGCAAAGATAAATTCTCATCGGAAAATATAATGCATAGTTCAATATTTCAACAAAAAAGATTTAAATTTTGAATGAAAAAGTAGCAATTTCAAATAAACTGCCGTTTTTAGGAGGATTCATAATAATTCAATTGACAACCCTTCTTAAAAGTTTCACACACGAATTAATTATCATTTTATTGTTATTCCCTACTTCTCCCATCTCCAAGGTGCCGAAATTACTAAAAAAAATGTTAATTTTTGCGCTCTACATACACTACCGTCGGAAATTGTGGGCACGACTCGCGTGAGCGCTATTAAAAATCATTGCTGACTTCGATCCACGATATTTTAGCGAGAAAAAGAGATAGGGCATTTTTTTTAAACAGTTGGAAAGCTCATGAAAATCCACGTCTATTAATAATCAACAAATATTTTTTTGACCTTCTGAAAATAGTACAGCACTTGAGAAGATAAAAAAAAAATTCAAGATTTTCTCAAATTTTCTACCTCAAATTCAACTTTTTGCACGACCTAGGAAAATTTTTTCAAAAATCTGAAAATTATACGACATAGAACCTGAAATCTTATCTTTAATTTAAGCCAAGAAAACTTGAAAAATCTTTATGGGTGCCCGAGATATGTTCAAAAATGTTCAATCGTATCTGAGATCAATTTTAATCGACGATCACGGTTCTCGGCTGGTCTTCTACTCGCCTTCTTCGTTGAGGCAGGACCGAACAGGCCAGGCACGGAGGTGGCGCCTAAGTGGACATTGTCCTATTCTTTAATATGGAGATAATATTAGATTCAAATAATTTTTAACAATCACAAATAACAATAAATATTTTTTTTCATTCACCATAATTTGAAATAAAAATTGCTAATGAAGAGAACCAAAAGTATAAGAGGCGCTACGTTAGTGCGTGGCCTATTCGGTCCTGGTTTTAATCATATCTGGGGCACCCATGAAGATTTTTTAAGTTTTCTTGGCTTAAATTAGAGATAAGATTTCAGGCTCAATGCCGTATCATTTTCAGATTTTTGAAAAAATTTTCCTAGGTCCTGCAAAAAGTGGAATTTGAGGTAGAAAATTTGAGAAAATCTTGAATTTTTTTTTTGAACTTCTCAAGTGCTGTACTATTTTCAGAAGGTCAAAAAAATATTTGTTGATTACCAATAGACGTGAAATCTCATGAGCTTTCCTACTGTTTTTTTTTTAAATGCCCTATCTCTTTTTTTCGCCGAAATATCGTGGTTCAAAGTCGACAGTGATTTTTGATAGCGCTCACGCGAGTCGTGAGCACAATTTCCGACGGTAGCGTAAAAGTTATTTTCAAATAATACGATCAATGAATTAATTTATTTTGCTGTTTCGGGGGAAAATGTAACCAAATGTAGCCTTTTCATACAATAAGTAAATTTTTAGTAACCCCGGATCAAAAAAGTAAGTAAGTTACTGAAAAGTAACCCGTTCCGAGCCCTGTGTAAGGATGAAAAGAATATACAAAAAAGGTTGATCAAGCATTTTCAAAGAATTGCAGTTGAATCGTTTGAATTGCAGAAATTGAAATTTGTAAGTCAGCATTGTATACTGTATTAAATGTTGATGTGTAAATAACAATTGAAAAATTATTAATCTGTAGTGAGTTAAAACTTTTATTGGCTTCATTTTTATTATTGTTGTTTCTGATTCAAAATTGCTTCAAAAATTCTTCAATTTAGAATACTGACAACGAGAACATGAATTTGTATTTGAGAACCAGAAATCTTTGAAATGTTTAATTGATAGAAGTTTACAAGTTTTCGATTCAACGGAACTTATTTTTAAATCGTGTAATTTAAGAGTGCTGTAAAAGCTTCCATTTTAAAGGTGTGATAACGTATTGAGCGTTAGAATTAAAATATTTTTAAGCTGTAATTTCAAAAGCTTGAAATTCAAGAGTATCAGATTCACTGCTTTAGCTTTTGCAATTCAGTTTTGAGCACTTCAAAAGAGGAATTGTCCGCTCAAATAGTTTGCATTTTTCCCTGCACGCACATAACCGTATCACTCACGTATCACTTTTTTCTGAATTCCGCGCAATTCTTAATATGCATTTTAATAAGTGAATCATCGGGAATGTTACCCTTCCGAAATATTAAACAGGGTTTTGGAATAAATGGAAGAAAACTAATATTTATATTTCAAGTACGACTTTTGCACCGGATGAAATTTTTATAATTTCCAAGACAGCACTTTTCTATTGTCTGTATATCACAACCTTCTTTTCTTTTCAATGGATTTTCTCCTGGTAAAGCAGACATTTTTTCGTGAGAAGTGCTTCAACTTCTGATCGAAAATAATTCTATATAATTAAATCATGAAGGTGAAGGTGCATACAAAATCACCGCTTCAAAATAAAAAATCCCGTACATTTCTCGCACCAATAAAATTCCCGTACAATTTCCGATTTTCTCACGCGCTAAACACCCGGTTATTATATTGTACACCGTCCATAAAATATAATGAAAATGATAATAATATATGTACTTACCATTTACAAGGAATACATACGCCTCTTCCCAGGGACCATCAGCATTCACTTGCACGTTGTGAAACTTATTAACTGTTGCGTCGAAGTTGGCAACGTTATGGAAGAACAGTTTATCGTTCGAGCCGCCACGAATTTGTCCGTATCCGAAAACCATCACGGGGCGCGATAGCACTACGAGATTATGTATAATAAAGCGAGTCTTTTCTCATTAATACTTTTCCGTATCCGTATACACCATATATCACCGAGCGGAGCGCGACACACGAGTAACGAGTAAGCGTCCTTTGGTATCAATATGGCGATCGACCGTTTGTCGATAATCACAGCGCATGATCTGCCAGCGCGCGCAACCGAAAACTAAGTGAACCAATAGGAAGCCCATTTGGCCTTGTCGGCCACCATGTTGATGAGGTGAGTGCGCGCAAGATCAATTTTAAAATAATAAGAATGTTGTTGCACTCATTTTTAACAACATTTTTAATTCAAGTATATATCCATTTCGAAAATTTCTATTGATGACAGTTAAAAAAAAAAAAGAATGTAATTGATTTTTTTGCCAAGGTACATCCTTAAAATATGAAATGAAATTTGGCCAGAAAATTAACCCTTAAATTATGGAAATAAATATGTCGACAGAAATAAATTTGCAGTTTACTTATTTCAATTACTACTTGAAACTCTATATATTTTTTTTTGTAATGGAAGAGATTAAAAATTTGAAATTTATATAGCTTGGAGCCCCTTAGAGGCTCTGCAAGGGGGCACCACTAAGATTATGCGTACGCGTGTCGCACTGACCTGTACGTGCAGCGGGACCCAAAAATGATATCGCTGAACCAGGATCCAAGATGGAAGTTATTGGGATAGGGCGACAGGGTAGGAATTGGGGGTGTGGCTCACTTAGCGTTTTATTTGAAAAATCCTACTTGCATGTCCATTTAGAAATCATCAGAATTTCTAATAGGAATGCCAATCAGAACACATTTGTGTGAGAGCCAATAAGGATCCAAATAGATCCACATAAAAATATGAACTTAGCGTTTTATTTGAAAAATCCTATTTGCATGTCCATTTAG
>CAKNXH010057289.1:0-14827 GCA_932178445.1 Andricus quercusramuli
TTGAATGTTTAATTATCTTTAATTTTCAAATGCTGAAATTGCAAGAAAATTAAAAATTACATTTTTAACATTTCAATTTTCAACTGTTGAAAATCGAAAAAAATGAAATGTTTAATTATCTTTAATTTTCAAATGCTAAAATTGCAAGAAAATTAAAAATTGGACATTTAACAGCTGAATTGTCAATTTTAAACTGTTGAAAATCGAGAAAAAAAATTCAATTTTCAACAGTTGAATGTTTAATTATCTATAATTTTCAAATGCTGAGATTGCAAGAAAATAAAAAATTACATTGTTAACAGTTGAATTTTCAACTGTTGAAAATTGAAAAAAAATTAAATTTTCAGCACTTCAATTTTTTATTGAATTAAAACTGGTTTTTAGCAATTGAAAATTGAACTGTTTAAAACTGAAGAAAATTTGTTGAATTTTCAATTTCATTTAATTTCCAAATGCTGAAATTGCAAGTAAATTAAAAATCGAATTTTTAACAGCTGAATTTTCAGTTTTCAACAAATGAAAATTGAACTGTTTAAAATTGAAGAAAATTTAATTTCAACAGTTGAATTTTTAATTTAATTTTATTTTCAAATGCTGAAATTTAAAGAAAATAAAAAATTGAATTTTTAACAGCTGAATTTTCAATTTTCAACTGTTGAAAATCGAAAAAAATTCAATTTTTTTTGTGCGTGATTCTAAGGCCAACGTATTTGGATTATTACATTTTCCTAATAGGAAAGATTGGTTTTTGGTTGACTTTTTCTCTTTTTTCTCCCTCTTTTTTGGAATTTTATTTTTTAATCATGAATCTTTTTCCTGCTTATTTTGCAGAAATTATTCATGATAAAATGAAATTCTTTTCAATATTAATTAAAAAAGATCGATTTTTAATTTTCAAATGCTGAATTTTTAATTTTCTCTAATTTTCAAATGCTGAAATTGCAAGAAAATTAAAAATTACATTTTTAACATTTCAGTTTTCAACTGTGGAAAAGCGAAAAAAAATCAATTCTCAACAGATCATTTTTTAATTTTCAAATGCTGAAATTGCAAGAAAATTAAAAGTTGAATTTTTAACAGCTGAATTTTCAATTTTCAGCTGTTGACAATTAAAAAAATTAAATTTCAAACAGTTGAATGTTTAATTATCTCTAATTTTCAAATGCTGAAAATGCAGAAAATTAAAAATTGATTTTTTAACACCTTAATTTTCAATTTTCAACTGTTGAAAATCGAAAAAAATGCAATTTTCAACAAATCAATTTTTAATTTTCAAATGCTGAAATAGCAAAAAAATTGAAAATGGAATTTTCAGCTGTTGAAAATTGAAGAAAATTTCATTTTCAACAGTTGAGTTTTTAATTTTTTTTAATTTTCAAATGCTGAAATTGCATGAAAGTTAAAAATTAATTTTTAAAATTTCAAGAGTTGAAGATTGAAGAAAATTGAATTTTCTAGTTGCATCTTTAATTTTCTCTAATTTTCCACTGCTGAAATTAAAAGAGAATTAAAAAAGGAATTTTTAACGACTGAATTTTCAATTTTCAAATGCTGAAATTGCAAGAAGATTAAAAGTTGACTTTTGAATTTTCAACTGTTGAAAATTGAAAAAACAATTCAGCAGTTGAATGTTTAATTATCTTTAATTTTCAAATTCTGAAAGTCCAACAATATTGAGTTTTTAACAGTTGAATTTCCAACTGTTGAAAATCGAAAAAAAATTCAATTTTCAACAGATCAATTTTTAATTCTCAAATGCTGAAATTGCAAGAAGATTACAAGTTAAATTTTTAACAGCTGAATTTTCAACTGTTGAAAATCGAAAAGAATTTCATTTTTAACAGATCGATTTTTAATTTTCAAATGCTGAAATTGCAAGAAGATTAAAAATTGAATTGTTAACAGCTGAATTTTCTGCTGTTGAAAATTGAAGAAAATTCCATTTTCAACAGTTAAATTTTTAATTTTCTTTAATTTTTCAAATGCTGAAATTGCAAGAAAATTAAAAATTGAATTTTAAAATTGCACGAGTTGAAGATTGAAGAAAATTGAATTTTCCAGATGCATTTTTAATTTTCTCTAATTTTCAACTGCTGAAATTATAAGAAAATTGAAGAAAATTAAATTTTCAATAGTTGAATTTTAAATTTTCAGCAGTTGGAAATTGAAGAAAATTTAATTTTCAACAGTTGCATTTTAATTACCTTTAATTTTCAACTGCTGAATTTTTAATTTTCTTTAATTTTGAAATGCTGAAATTGCAAGAAAATTAAAAATTGAATTTTTAAAAGTTCAATTTTCAGCAGTTAAAAATTGAACTGTTGAAAATTAAAGTAAATTACAATTTTCAATAGTTGAATTTTTAATTTTCTTTAATTTTCAACTGCTGACATTGCAAAAAAAGTAAAAATAGAATTTTTAATTTCTGGATTTCAATTTTTAGCAGTTGAAAAGTGAACTGTTGAAAATTGCAAGAAAGTTATGAATTGAATTTTTAATAGCTGGATCTCAATTTTCAGCAGTTAAAAAGTGAACTGTTGGAATTGCAGAAATTTGAAAATTGAAATTCTTACTGCTTAAAATTAAAAAAAAACTGGAAAATTCAACTACTCTGAAAGTTTAGTTTGTTTTTCAATTATCTTAAATTGTCAGCACTGGAAAATTAAACTGCTGAAAATGCAAGTACTGACTGTTATAAGAAATTTAAAATTGAATTTTCTACTGTTGAAAATTCAAATGCTTATATTTGCAGGAAACTTAAAATTGAAGAAAATTAAATTTTCTTCCATTTTTAACAGTTCAATTTTTGAAATTTAAAAAAATTCAATTTTCTACATTTGAATTTTCAATTTTCAACTCCTGAAAATTCAAGAAAATCAACAAATTAATTTTTAACACTTGAATTTTCAGCAGTTGAAAATTGTAGAAAATTCAATTTTCAATTTCTCATCATTTTTAGCAGATGAAAATTGAAGATCCAACTATTGAGAACTTAATTTTTAATTATCTTCAATCTTTAACAATTACAAATTGAATTCATAATTGCTGAAAATGGAAGAAAATTGAAAATTCAATTGTTGAATGTTCAATTTTTCCATTATCATCAATTTTTAATACTTGAAAATTGAACTGCTGAAAATTCAAGTGCCGAATGTTATAAGAAATTGAAAATTTAATTTTCAACCGTTGAAAATTCAAATGCTTAAATTGATAGGAAATTGAAAATTGAAGAAAATTCGATTTTCTTAAATTTTTAACAGTTCAATTTGAAAAAATTGATATTTGAAAAACATTATATCTTCTACAGTTAAATTTTCAATTTTCAACTCTTGAAAATTGAACAAAATTAAAAAGTTAATTTTCAACAGTTGAATTTTCAGCTGTTGAAAATTGTATACAAATGAATTTTCAATTTTCTATCATTTTCAGCAGTTGAATTTTAATTTCCCAAAAATTTCAGCAGTTGAAAATTGAAAATCCAACTATTGAGAATTTAATTTTTAATTTTCGCCAATCTTAACAATTTCAAATTGAAGCTTTAACTGCTGAAATGGAAAGAAATTTAAAGTTCAACTTTTGAAAGATTAACTTTCTTAAATATTTAACACTGGAAAATTGAACTGCTGAATGTTATATAAAATAGAAAATTTAATTAATATGCAATTAATCATTTTTGTTTGAAAATTCGATCATTTGGTTCAAAATTTATCTTTGTACATAGTTTGAAACTTACTTTCATTAAAAATTCAACTATTTTGTTGAAGATTTGATCTTTTTTTTTTTTTGAAAATAGAACTATTTTGATCAAAAATAATCTTTTTGATCGAAAATTCAACTGCTTTGTTTTGCAAATTCTTCCTTTTGGATTGGAAATTGGTCTTTAATGGTACAAAGGCTTATTTTTTGACTGAGATAAATAAATTCTAAATTTTTAAATTTTATCGTTTTATTCCGGGTATAAAAGATTTTATTTGATTAATGTTACAATAAATAAGTGCTGCTCTTTGAATATTAATAGTCAGGAAAAATTGAGAATTGGTCAGTGAAAAGTCAGAGAATTTTGAAAATAAAGTTTTTGGCCACCCTGGATGTTTTAAAAATTATATCATATTAATTATTGATAATTTTTAGGTTAAAGAGTTTCCTGGTAAAGGTCGTGGTATCGTCACAACACGGGATTTTGCAAAGGGAGAATTCGTAGTGGAATATATCGGCGATTTAATCGATCAGGTGACTGCCAAAAAGCGCGAGGCTCAATATTCACTGGACCAAAATATGGGATGTTATTGTTACTACTTTCAACACAGGAATCAGCAGTATTGGTAAGAAAATTTTCAAAAATCTCTTTCGAGCCTTTTAGCTAGTCCTTGTCCCCATAATTTCTCATTTTCCTTTTATTTTCATTTTTTTTTTTTTTTCAGATTTAAGCCCTCGAATTGAGGATTTGAAATCACAAAAGTTTAGAATAAAAATCTGTCGTAGCAAAAATGGAGCGAAAAAGTTTTGGAAACTCCGACTTTTTAACTAAATTAACTAAATTATTAAATTTCAAAAAAGTACGAAAATAGAAGAAGATTAAACAAATTAGGTTTTAAAAGAAGTTAACAAAAATTCATACAAAAAATGAAGCTTATAAGAGATGAAAACGAGGAATAGGATTCTAAAAAAATAAAAAAAATATTAATTAAGATGTTTGATGAACTTTGAAATGTAACCTGAACTTCACGTCCTGATGAGGAAAACGGCTCTAGTTTTGGAAACGTTGACAGCAGAAATAAAGGATTTTAACAACTAATTCTACTTTTTGGTCTAAAGTATGTCAATTTTACCAACTACATATATTAATTTTTTAAATTAACACATTAAAAATTTTTGATTTGAGATTTAAATCGTTAAAAATTATACAATTTCATATTATCACTTTTTGAAAATGACTAATTTTGAATTCAGGGCTCGGACTATTTAAAAAAAATGCAACTAATGCTACTGTTTTTAACTTTTCCTTTAAAAATCGATGATTGGCTAAAATAAAGTGTCTACACAAATATATATCGAAAAAAAGTCCCATAATTTTACCATTTTAATTTGTAACTTTATGTAACTTAATTTGAATATTTTAAAGTCAAAAACTTTTAAATTTGAATCAATTGGAAAGTCTTATTATTTAAATCAATGTAAACGCCCGATCGAAACTTTATAAACTATTTTCAATTTTGAAATAACTTCAAAATAGTATATTCATAATTAAATTAAATATTTATTCAATTTCAAATATTTCAGTCTAAAATATTCAATTTTTAAACCATTAACTTTGAAATTTTTTAATTAAGAAAAAGAACAATTACTTAGTATTTAGAAATATCTGACTGTTCATTTAAAATCAGTAATTATAAATGAAAAATTCCAAACTAAACTTTTAACGTTACAATTTTAATTCTTCTTCTTTAAAAAGTTTAATTTGTAAGTCAAATTGTTGAATTTTGATGTATAAATAATAATTGAACACCTATTATTCTTAGAAAAAAATCAAGTAAGCTCAAGAGATATTTAGAAGTTTAAAAAAAATTAATTTAAAATTTGAAATGATTTCAAATAATTTAAACGAAGTGTCTGCGGCCTAATTTAAAAAAAATATAGATTTTCGCAGATTTCGAACGAAAAATTTAGAAACTTTTTAAGAATTTTGAATGGCTTCAGAAAATAAAAAACATTTCCTAGGAAAGTAAACCTAATTTTTTATTTTGAACAATTAATTTTAAGAGAATGTTTACAAAGATTTAGAAAGATTAACAAAACTATAAAAAATGAATGTCGAAAATGTTGAGAATTTTTCTTTAATTTGGCAGGATTTAAAAAAATTTAGGAATAAACCAATCGTTTTATAAGATGTTTAGAAATTCTGAAAAAATTTCAAAAATAGTCGAAAATTGAAAATTTTCAAGTTTGCAAGCCGCTCAATTTACAAAAACGAAAAGCTAGAACCTAAAAATTACCCCAAATTGAATTAAATTTTTATTTTTGAATAAGCTTGGGCGAATCAACTAGTTATTTTAAAATTTAATCATTTTTCATATATGCAAACAAGATTATTAAAAATATAAATTGAAGTTCGATAATAATAAATAATAATCTTTCAATTCATAGAATGAGATTTTGGAAATTAAAATCACTTCAAATTAATTCAAAATTAAATTTATCTTTTTTGAAGAAAATTAATTAATTTTATTGGAATTAGTGTGTTGCATTTTTAACAAAAAAAAAATGATTTTATGCCAAAAAAAGCAACTTTTCAACCAAAAATAAAAAATTTTAACTGGAGAATATGACTTTTTCACCAAAAAGTTAATTTTTAACTGATCAGTTGAACTTTCAAAAAATAGTTAAATTTTTACTTTAAAAAATTAATTTTTAACCAAAAGAATAAACTTTTAAGAAAGTAGTTGGACTTTTATCCGAGGAGTTGAATTTTATACCTAAAAAGATGAATTTCCAATGAAAAATTTAGTAGATGATATTTCCACAAAAAATATTTTAATTTAAAATAAAAACAGGTGGATTTAACCAATAAAAATCATTTTTCAACAAAATACTTGAATCCTTAACTAAAATAGATTAATTTTCAACCAAAAAGTTGCATTTTTGACAAACAAAATTAATTAATATTGAGAGCAAAATTAAAAAAGATTGAAAAAAATGGTTTGATTGATAAATGACAATTGAACAACTAATAATTTGGTAAATAATGAAGTAAGCTTAAAATATATTTAGAAGTTTTGAAAATATTCCAAAATAATTTAAAACATGAAAAAAAAATTTTTAAACATTCAAAACAGAATGCAAATGTTTGAAAATTCCTAAGACAAAATTTATAAGATTTTTTAAGCTTTTTGAAAGGTTTTGAATGAATAAAAAATGTGTATCAAAATTCCTAGAAAAACTAACAGTATATTTTTTTAGTTAATTTAAAAAGAATATTTAATACGATTTCTCAAATCTTGAAAAAAGAATCAGGATGATTTTAAGAAAAATTTTTTTTTTGCATCTACTTGGTTGGCAGATAACTTATTTGTCAAAAATCCATATTTACTGGTTGAAAATTCAACTGTTTTGTGAAAATTGGTCTTCTCGGCTTAAAAACTCAACAATTTGGTTGAAAAATTACCTATTTTGTTGAAAAATCGTATTTTTAAAATGAATTTTGCTGTTTTTTATATTAATTTTTTTTGCATACCTAATTAAAAAATGGAACATTCCAAATTCATTAACTGCAATTTTGAATTTTGAATGAATTAATTTTTTTCAACTCACAATTGAACTATTCCATTTGTGTTTGAAAATTTATATTTTTTAGTCGGAAATTTAACTTTTTGTTTGCAAGTTGAAATTTTGTTCCAAAGTCATATTTTTTTTCAGAAAATTGGTTAAAAATTTAACTATTTGTTTAAAAATATATTTATTTTGTTGAAAAGCTGGCTTTTTGATTGAAAATTATTTTTTTGTATTAAAAGCTTATATTTAAAAAAAACCTAATTAAAAAATTGATGAATATTTCAAGTTCATCAACTGCAATTTTAAATGTTATAACTTCAGCAATATTCACTTTTTTTAATCTTCACTTGAAAATTTAACTATTGTTGAAACTTTTTTTTTAAATTAGTTTCTTTTAACTGAAAATTGAAAAGCTGTTTTTTTGGTTGAAAATCAAACTACTTTGCTAAAAAGTCATTTTTAAATTGAAAATTGTAATTTTTGCTTGAAATTTTTTTTTGTATCGAAAGCTTATATTTTTTTAGTGAAAAATTCAGTTTTTTAAACTGAAAATTTAATTTTTGATTCAAAATTGATGTAAGTAATTTGTTGTTTTTTTTTCATTTGAAAATTAGTTTCTTGAAATGACAATGTAGCAATTCCATTTTTGGTTCAAAGTTGATATTTTTCATTTTAAAAATTCAAATATTAGGTTGAAAATTTATGTATTTTGTTAAAAATTCTTCATTTCTTGTAGAAAATAATATTCTTACTTTAAAATTCGACAGTTTAAATACAATTTTTCTCCTTTATTGACTAAAAAATCGTTTCTGGATTAAAGATGCAACTGTTTTGTGGAAAATTGAATAGTTTGGCAGAGAATTCAACTGATTGGTCGAATTTTTGAACTACTTTGTTAAAAATTCTTTTTTTGGTTAAAAATTAATCATTTTAGTTCAAGTTTTTGTTTGTTTGTTAAAAACTAGGGATTTTAACTAGAAATTTTAATGTTTGGTTGAAAATTAACTTTTTAATTGAAAATTCATATTTTTAAACTGAAAATTGCAATTTTTGATTGAAAATTATTGTTTGTATTGAAAGCTTTCATTTTTGAGTTAAAAATTCGAATGTATTGTAGAAAGTTCTTTTTTTTTGGCTCGAAATAAAAAATTCTTGTTTTGGTTCAAAGTTGATTTTTTTTATTTTGAAAATTCAAATATTTGGTTGAAAATTTATGTAATTTGTTAAAAATTTGTCCTTTTTTGTAGAAAAATAATCTTCTTGCTTTTAAATTCGACATTTTGAATACAATTTTTTTTATTTATTGACTAAAAAATCTTTTTTGGTTGAAAACTCAACTCTTGTTGAAAATTCGTGTTTTCAGATTAAAGATTCAACTGTTTTGTAGAAAATTTGAATTTTCTCTGGAAAATTCAATAATTTGGTAGAGAATTCAACTAATTGGTCGAATTTTGCACTACTTTGTTAAAAATTCATCATTTTAGTTAAAGTTTTTTCTGTTGGTTAAAAACTAGGTTTTTTAAATAAAAATTTTAGTGTTTGGTTGAAAAATCAGTTCTTTCAATTGAAAATTAATTTTTTGAAACGAAAATATAATTGTTAAATTTTTGGTTAAAACTGATGTTCTTAATTCACCAATTCAACTATTTTGTTCAAAAATTATCTTATTTGTTGAAAATTTTAAATTGTGAACTTAAAAAAAAAATTTGATTACAAATTTTGTGATCAAAAGTTGATAGTATATAAAATTTAAAAAAAGTATATAAACATCGACTAAGTGGAACTACATTGTTAAAATTTAACTGTTTTGTCAATATTTTTCAAATCATTTTTTTAACTGATTATTTAACTATTTCATGTTTTATTGAAAATTTATCTTCTGTTGTCGAAAATTCAACTATTTGGTTGAAAATTCATGCATTTTATTAAAAATTATTCTTTTTTGGTAGAAAATTAGCTTTTTTATTGAAAATTAATTTTTCTGTGGTCTTTTTTTGGCAGCAATATAATCTTTTTGATTGAAAATTCAATTATTAGGTTAAAAACGTCATTAAAAATTAAAATACTTGGTTTAAAATTCACATATTTTGTTGACAATTATTCTTTTCCGGCCAAAAATATTAGTTTTGGAAATTAGTGTTTTGATTGAAAATTATTTTTTGTATTGAAAGCTTATATTTTTGAATTCAAAATTCAACTGTATTGTAGAAAGTTCTTTTTTTGGCTCAAAAATTCAATAATTTTGTAGAAAATTGTTTTTTTCATTTGAAAATTAGTTTCTTGAAATGAAAATATAGCAGTTCCATTCTTGATTCAAAGTTGATATATTTTATTTTGAAAATTCAACTATTTGGTTAAAAATGTATGTAATTTGTTAAAAAATCGTCCTTTTTTGCAGAAAATTGAGCTTCTTGCTTTAAAATTCGACATTTGGAATGCAATTTTTTTTCTTCATTGACTAAAAAATCTTTTTTGTTTGAAAAATCAACTCTTGTTGAAAATTCTTGTTTTCGAATTAAAGATTCAACTGTTCTGTAGAAAATTGGAATTTCATCTCGAGAATGGACAGTTTGGTAGAGAACTCAACTATTTGTCAAATTTTGAACTGCTTTGTTAAAAATTCATTTTTTAGTTCAAAATTCATCGTTCGAGTTAAAGTTTTTTTTTTGTTTTTTAAAAACTAAGTTTCTTAACTGAAGATTTCAATGTTTGGTTGAAAGTTAACTTCTTAATTAAAAATTCATATTTTCGTGTTAAAAAATCAACACATCAAAAGTTTGTATTTAACTAATTTTATTTTTTCTCTGACTTTTTTATATCTGAATGGATTTCCAACGATCTAAGTACATTTATTTTTAAAAAATAAATCTTTAATGGCAGAAATCATTGAAAATTATCTAAAAATGTAACATTTTTTACAAAAAGATTGTTCTTTTCAACATATGAAAATTAATGTTTAATCTTTCCCCTATTTTCCCCTTTTTCGTGAGAAACCCACTTTTTTTTAGTTCCTTTTGCGCTGTGATCCCTGATATTTCTTTGAAAAATCAATTAGAGATTGAAAACCTAAATGATTTTTTAAAAGTTACGGAGAAATTATAATATTTTCTTTGTATATTTTTCAGTATTGACGCAACCGTAGAGACAGGAAAACTTGGAAGACTGGCAAACCATTCTCGTAATGGGAATATGGTTACCCGGATAGTAGAAGTGAATTCAGTTCCTCATTTAGTGCTCCTTGCTAAAGAAGATATACCAAAGGGCGTCGAAGTCACATACGACTACGGAGACAGAAGTAAAGAATCGCTGTTACACCATCCATGGCTAGCCTTATAGTTACAATCATATTTTTTAAGTAAGATCAACCCTATCATCATTCCCATTTCAAAAATTAATTCGGAAGCCTTTTTTTCCGCATTTTCTTGAGAATATATTTGACAGATTCACTGCACGCTGAGAAAAAAAATCCTACATTCTCAATAGATACACTATTGAATCAATAAATTCTCTAGTACTCTATTCAATAGTGTAGTTTATTGAAAATTTAACTTTTTCTCTCAGTGTTTCGAGTCTTATTCTACTGGACGGAGGCAATTTTCACATTGAAATAAAAGTATGTTGCGAACAAGAAAGAGTTCGTAGACATATTCATTTTTTGTATGGGGTAGATTCTTTTAATTTAAATCTCAGAACAAATCGTGTATTTTAATATTCGATGCAGAACTTTCATTTCATAGTTCACTTCTTTGTAAATAAAGGATAGGTTAGAGTTAAATTTGAAAATGTTAGTATTAGTAATTTGCTGCATACTTTTTTTTGTTGTCTTTTATTAAAACGAATTTACACTTTGGTTGATAACAATCATCACTTTTTATCGATTTTGCACTGATGCAGAAAGTTGTTTGCTATTTTTTTTGCACATTCAACTTTTCTAATAATAATAATAATTTACTAATAATTTTTCGATTCTTAAGATAATGCAATTTTTACAGCAATTTTAACTGGCAAGAATGAAAAGAAAAAAGTGTGAATTACAGTATTTGTACAGTTTCAAATTTAAATTTAATTCATTTTAAAAGACTATATTCGTAGGGATCCAAAGAAATGCTTAGGATGTGTCCATTTCTTACGTAAGTCTCTGGTGGGGGGGGGGGGGGGGGTGGTCTAAGGCATTTTTTACTTAATTTTTCTCTTTCTAATTATGTTTTAAAAAAATATAACATCTTTTTTGGCTGTGGATTCTTTTGAGAATGTTAAATTTGTTTAAATCTTGTGAAAACTCTTTTGAATTCCATGATTATTGTAAAATCTCTTTTAGAACGATTGAGCATCCTGGAAATTCCTTAAATACTTTTAAAAACTGTGAAAATTTTTGAAAACTTCATAAAAATCTATTAAAATCCTTTCGAATCCATTGAAAATAGTTAAAAATCTGTGAAATTTCGTAAAATATTTTGAAATCTTATGAGACCTCTTAAAACCTTTATACCTTTAAAATGCTTTAAAATCTGTGGGAATCTTTTCGAATCTCTTAAGATTCCTTTGAACACATTAAAAAAATTTTGAAACCCATTAAAATTCCTCGAAATCGTTTGAAATATTTTATATTATTCGACAATCCCTTTAAAATTTTTGCAAATCTTTTTAAATCATCTGATATTATTCAAAATTCTTGAGTGAAAATACTTTGATATCACTTGAAATCCCTTTTCTTATTTTGAAATCTCTGAAAATCCATGAAGATCCCATAAAGCCCTCTAAAAATGGTAAAAATTCTTGAAATCGCTTGAAACCTTCCAAATCCCTTATAATCTTTTTGAATCCATGGAAATTTCTAAATCTAGCGACATTTCTCGAAATATTTTAAATCACTAAAAAATTTATTAAAATCTTTAAAATCCTTCATAATATTTCCATATCTCTTTGAATTCCTTACAATGTATTAAAATATTTTTAAAGCCATTAAAATCCTTCGAAATCCCTTAAAATCTTTTATATTAATCGGAAATAATTTTAAATTCTCTTAAAATCCTTTGAAATCTTTTGAAATCCCCTGATATTTCAAGATTTGTGAAAATACTTCGGTATCTCATGAAATCTTCAAAAATCCCATAAAAATACTGTTGAATCCATGGAAATTCCTTAAAATATTTTTAAAAAATGGGTCAAAATCCTTGAAAAATTCTCTAAAATATTCCGATATCTCACGAGATTCTTGAAATAACTTTAAAATTAATTAAAATCTTCAAAATCTGTAAGAATCTTTCCGTATCCCTTGGAATTCCTTAGAATATATTACAATCTTTTAAAAGCCATTAAAATTCCTCGAAATCGCTTAACATCTTTGTTATTATTCGGAAATCCTTTGAAATCTCTTAAAATCCTTTGAAATTCCATAAAACCATTGAAAAACTAAGTATTTGAATCGCTTTAAAATTTATTAAAGTCTTCAAAATCCCTAAGAATTTTTCCGAATCTCTTAAAATTCCTTGCAATATATTAAAATATTTTAAAAGCTATTAAAATTCCTCGAAATTCCTTAAAATCCTGTATATTATTTGGAAAATCCCTCCTTTTCCATTCATGGAAATTCATGGGAATTCCTTAAAATCCCTAAAAAACGATTTAAATTCTTTGGAATTCCGTAAAATATTCCGAAATCTTACGAGATCTCTTCAAATTTTTGAAATCACTTTAAAATTCGTTAAAATCTTTAAAATTCGTGGGAATCTTTCCGAATTTCTTGAAATTTCCTACAAAAACCATTAAAGCAAAAACAAACTTCTTTTAAAAACCATTAAAATTTCTTGAAATCCCTTAAAATCTTTTATATTAATCGGAAATCCTTTTAAATTCTCTTAAAATCCTTTGAAATCTTTTGAAATCCCCTGATATTTCAAGATTTGTGAAAATACTTCGGTATCTCATGAAATCTTCAAAAATCCTGTTAAATCCATGGAAATTCCTTAAAATATTTTTAAAACATGGGTTAAAATCCTTGAAAAATTGTCTAAAATATTCCGATATCTTACGAGATTCTTGATATAAATTTAAACTTATTTAAAATCTATAAGAATCTTTCCGTATCCCTTGGAATTCCTTAGAATATGTTACAATCTTTTAAAAGCCATTAAAATTCATCGAAATCTCTTAAAATCCTTTGAAATTTCCTCGAAATATTTGAAATCACTTTAAAATCTATTTAAAAAATTTTTAAGTCCCGAGGAATTTTTCCGAATCTCTTGGAAACTCCTTCCTTTTCAATTCTAAAATTCCTAAAAACCCGTTTAAATCCTTGGAATTCCGTAAAATATTCCGAAATCTTTTTAAATCTTTGAAATCACTTTAAAATTCGTTAAAATCTTTAAAATTCGTGGGAATCTTTCAGAATTTTTTGAAATTCCCTACAAAAACCATTAAAAAAAAAAACACAAACTCCTTATAAAAACCATTAAAATTTCTTGAAATCCCTTAAAATCTTTCATATTAATCGGAAATCCTTTTAAATTCTCTTAAAATCCTTTGAAATCTTTCAAAATCCCCTGATATTTCAAGATTTGTGAAAATACTTCGGTATCTCATGAAATCTTCAAAAATCCCATAAAAATACTGTTGAATCCATGGAAATTCCTCAAAATATTTAAAAAAAATGTGTTAAAATCCTTGAAAATTCTCTAAAATATTCCGATATCTTACGAGATTCTTGAAATAACTTAAAAATTAATTAAAGTCTTCAAAATCCGTAAGAATTTTTCCGAATCGCTTGAAATTTCTTGCAATATATTAAAATATTTTAAAAGCTATTAAAATTCCTTGAAAATCTTAAAATCCTGTATATTATTTGGAAAATCCTTCCTCTTCAATTCATGGAAATTCCTTAAAATCCCTAAAAACCGGTTTAAATCCTTGGAATTCCGTAAAATTTCCGAAATCTTACGAGATCTCTTTAAATCTTTGAAATCACTTTAAAAATCATGGGAATCTTTCCGATTTTTTGAAATTTCCTACAAAAACCATTAAAACAAAAACAAAATTCTTATAAAAACCATTAAAATTCCTTAAAATCCTTTATATTATTCGGAAATCCTTTGAAATTCCCTTCAATCTTTAGTAATCTTACGACATTCATTAAAATTCGTGGATATATTTGGAAATCTCTTGAAATCCCATTAAATCCCAAAAAATCATCGAAAATTCTTTATACTTTAAAATCCTTTGATATATTTGCATTTTTTTTTAAATTTCCCTGAAATCTTTTGAAATATTGTAAAATTTCTTTGACTCTTCGAAATCCCATTAAAATCCTCCGATATTCTTCCAAATTCGTGAAAATACTTTGGTATCACATGAAATTCCTTAGAAATGTTTGAAAATCTTTTAAAATCGCCTGAAATCTTAATATATTCTATGAAATTTATTTTGAAATTCTTTTGAGATCTTATGAAATTCCTAAAAAGCTTCAAAAATCTGGTCAAATTCCACAAAAATGGTGTAATTTTTTAAAATACTTTAAAATCACTGAAATTTTTCAAATCTTCAGTAAGAGGGGGGGGGGGGG
>CAKNXH010057289.1:14927-26347 GCA_932178445.1 Andricus quercusramuli
AGGAGTAAAAAAATTCTAAAATCAGCCTTACGTAAGTAATGGACGTTCCCTAATGTTGTATAATTTCTGCACGAGACACATGTAATCTCCTTATGATGTATATAGAATATTAAGTATAATTTATGAAGAAAGTGTAAGATCGTATCGATTTGTGCATTGTTGTACTCTTTCTAATGCTGATGATATACGTTTGTGTATGAGAGTCAAAGAATGCCTGATGAATTTCCAAGTTTTAAACTAAAAATATTTCAGGAGTACTTAAACTTCTAGAAGTAGAATCGATTATATTTTCAGTTGTTGATCTATTATATTAATCACAGAGATCACAGTATTTCCCCTATTTCTCTACGTTTCCCCTTTTCCCCCTGTTACCGAAAAACTGACCCTTTTTCGGAAAATTTTGGACGGGAAAGTACTCTCTTCTGTAATTTTATTTTTAAATTTACCAATGAAAATTTACAAATCTTTACTTGACTGATTTCATAATAAACTATTTAGGATTTAAATGAAACATTGAAGCTGAAATAATTTGTTTAAAAGATAAAATATGTATTTTTCATTATAAAAAAGTTTTTAAAGGTATAACAATTTTTTATTTCACAAATTTTGTTTTTTACGGACCATTGGATGACTTAATTTGCCAAATATTATTTGTAATAATTGAATTTTCAACTGTTGATAATTCAATTATCAATTTTCTTCAATTTTCAACAGTGGAATTTTTAACAGTTGAAAATTCAATTTTCTTCAATTAACAACATTTGAAAATTCAATTGTTTTGAATTAAAAAAGAATGAAAATTTAATGGTTGTAAATTGAAGAAAATTGAATTTTCAACCGATGAAAATTCAGTTGTTGAAAATGGGAGAAAATTTAATCCTCAATTGTTAAAAATTAATATAGTCAATAGTAGAAAATTCAACTTTTGAAAATTCAATTATCAATTTTTCTTCTACTTTCAACAGTTTTAATTTATTATACATTTATATACATACATTTTTAACAGTTGAAAATTTAATTGTTTTAAATTTTCTTCATTTTACAACATTTGAAAACTAAATTATTTTAAATTGAAAAAATGAAATTTAATTGTTGAAAATTGTGGAAAATTGACAAAAATTGAATATTCAACTGTTAAAACTGGGATGAACTTCAATTCTCAAATGTTGAAAATTTGAAATTTAAATTGTTTCAAATTAAAGAAAACTAAAGTTTATTTGTTGAAAATGGAAGATAATTGATAATTGAATTTTCAGCAGATGAACATTCAGTTGTTGAAAATTGATAATTGAATTGTCAATAGTAGAAAATTCAATTCTTGAAAACTCAATTATTAATTTTCTTCTATTTCAAACAGTGGAATTTTTAACAGTTGAAAATTCAATTTTTACCATTTGAAAATTCAATTGTTATAAATTGAAAAAAAATGAAAATTTAATTGTTGAAAATCGAAGAAAATCAATGATCAACAGCAGAGAATACAACTGTTGATAAATCAATTAGCAATTTTTTTAAATATTCAATATTTGAAAACTAAATTATTTTAAATCGAAGAAATTAAATTTAATTGATGAAAATTGAAGAAAATTGTTAATTGAATTTTCAACGGACCAAAATTCAATTTTGGGAATTTGAATTTGGAAATTTGAAGAAAATTGAACATTAAAGCGTTAAAAATTGGAGTAAAATTTAATTCTCAACTGTTGAAAATTCATAATTTATTTACCAACAGTAGAAAATTCAACTGTTGAAAATCTAATCATCAATTTTCTTCGATTTTCAACAGTTAATGATTAAATTTTCATTTCAAGAAAATTGAAAATTGGATATTCAACAGTTGGAAATTCTACTGTTGAAATTGAAAGAAAATTTAATTTTCAACTTTTGAAAATTGAAGAAAATTAAAATTGAAAGAAAACTGAAAATTGAGTTTTCACCTGTTGGATTCAACATATGAATTTAATAAATAAACATTTCAATCCATAAAACAAAAATATTTACGAAAAAGTCCCTTTTTTCGTAAACAGGACGCAACCGGTAAATAACTTTTTTCGATAAATTACAAGTCATCTAATGGGCTCTCGAATCTGTGAGATTTCAAAAAATTCTTCAATGTCACAAGTCATAAAAAATCATTAAAATTGTTTAAAAATGTAACATTTCTCATAAAAAGATTGTTTCTTTTCTACACGTAAAAATTAATGTTTAATCTTTCCCCTATTTTCCCCTTTTTCGTGAAAAATTACCCATTTTCCCCTTTTTTGAGCTGCTATTGCACTGTGATTCTTCTAATATCAAACTGTATTTTTATGACTCAGTGGTGAATATTTCGTGTGGGTTGTATTAGTCAATTCTCTGTTTTTAGGAGAACGATGTGTATATTTTTATGTAAATGAGGCATGCATTGAATGACTGAAGTGGTTTTGATGAAATCCACTCACTGCTCTGTCGCGCTTACAGTTTACTGTTATTTAGACTATAATTGACTCAAAATAATAATTAAAATATCAAGATTTATACTGGTTGTTGCACCCAGTGATTCGCGTAAGGGAAGAAAATATTTCGTTTCGGATGTTGTCATAAAAAATGTGTTCAAGCTATCGCCTCACTTTCACGAATCAAACTGAGTGCTTCGAAATTTAGTAGTGATTAACTTGTAGGATCGTAATAATGGTTCAGAATATTATTCATGTTAGTACGACTTTTTATCTCGTTTATTGAGCGCTTTTAAGTGGAATGTTCTGATATTGTGAGAAGCTTATACACTTTTAGAGAAAATGTAGAATGAATGGTTGAAACATTGTTTCTCGCGTTTTATATTGTTAATAAAAGTGCTCTCTTCCTGATTTGTCGGTAAAATTTTCCATCTAGCAGGGCGGCCCCCATCCGACTTGTTACCGAGTTCAGCACCGCTTAACTTTCGTGATCGGACGTGGTGCCTTAAACAATTTTCGTGTGCAAGTGGACACATATCAGATGTTAACTTGTTCACTTTTTGGAAACAAAAGTAGAGGCTAGAATGAATGTCTTCAGTAAATGTAATTTTATCGGAAATAAATAGTGTTAACTTGTAAAGCCTTTTATTCGTTGACGGCATCTTAATTGAATATTTATATACATTTCTGCGATAAATTTATCCAAGACTTTTAATTGTTGCGATACAAACACCGCCGGTTCCATCTACTTTAAAACCTTCTTCCCAAATAGATTCTAGTTTTTCTTTTGGAATGTCTTCAATTTTTTCGAGAATTGAAAGAATTTCTTTCTTTGAATGAGGCTGCAAAAAAAAGTCAAAGATGTTGTTTCTTCGCATTTGGTAAAGCAATACTAATATTCAAATTAAAATGGTTTCATACTCTGAAAACAATTTCCCATTTTCGTGCGAGCAAATGACACTGATGTATGAGATGCGTAAGATCCTTCAACTCGGCACCACATTCGTATCCCTCAGGGATATTCCAGTCCAATCTTATGAAATGATCTCCCGTGCAAACATGTGATGTTCTTAGTCTCGTAACTAAATTAATGTATCGTCTTGGGAGCCTGTAGCCCTGAAACCATGGCCTTGGGGTTTTAACCGAAACGTGACTGACATAATCAGCTCTTGAACCATCAGTCCTTCCATAAGGCCAGCATAGTGCCGCCCAATCAGCAGAATCACGTTGGCATATCTCACGAACATCCCCCACAAAATACTCTCCCAGAGCCGTCATTGGGAAGGCAGCAATTGTTTTCGATATCTCGTCAGCTTTCTCGTTACCTATTATTCCTGAGTAGGATGGAACCCAGGCGAAGCGGATCGAGATCCCTAACCGGCCAGCAAAAGCCGCCCCGTTACCCACCAAACGTGCTAGAGTGTGCCCAAGGTGGTCTACAAATCTATCTCGGATAGCCCTAAGTGCTGCCTGGGAATCAAGTAGTCCCTCAATCTCACGCCGTATCTTAGGTTCCTAGCCGGGATGAAGAAACCACAACCCACAGCTCCCGAAACAGGGTTCACCGAGCCATCAGTGAATATTCGTGTCGCACCAGGGTATCTCGTGCCTGCAAATTCCCCGAACAGTGTCTCTGGATACGCCGCTTCCGTGATGGCAAGGCAAGACTCAAGGTCAATACCCAGGTGCGCAACAAGGTCAATCCAATCCTCATCGACATAAGCAGGCCTAATCGTGGTTTACAAGCCTTGGATGAATGAGAACATATTGTTAAGGGCAATTATTAATCCACAACACTGCGGCTGAACCCTGAACCTCTTGGACGAAGATCTTGCAGCCAAAACTGTTAGCCTATCGGTAAGAGGAATCCTGCTCCACTGGAAGTTCCTCAAAATGAATCTGTTCGCAAGAAGAGCCCTCCTTAACGACAGTGAAGCTTCCCCACCCTTGTAAAATAGGATAGAGATAGTAGTTGAACTCATGCACCCGAGTGCCACCCTCAACGACGCATATTGAACCCGATCGAGCATTTTCAAGGCTGTCTGGCTCGCCCCCAAGAAGAGGGGAGCACCCCACTCCAGACAGGTCAAACGCCCAGACATTTAAGAGAGGGTTGATTTTCAATATCTGCTCCCTCAAAATTCAAGATCATGTCATCAAGTCTATCCCTGGACCTTGAGAAAACACATAACTGACATTTCGGGATGGAGATTGAAAAACCCACTCTCCTCAACCATGGCGACGAAGTTCCAATTGCACGCAGCAGTAGAGCCTGGACATCTTGAACCACTTCAGAGGTCACGTAAAGGAAGAAGTCATCAACATAGATTGGGATCTTAACCCCAAACGGGAGACACTCCTTGATTCTCCTTAACACCAGACTAAAAAGCAGTGGGGAGAGAACTCATCCCTGAGGAATATCAACACCCGAGACTCTAGTATCAGTGCCATCCGTATTAAATATCAGGTTCCTTTTGGAGACAAGAAACGAGACAAAGTCAAATATCCTTCCTGGAACCTCAAGGTCCCTCAACTCTCCGATAAGCTCTCCTGGGAGGACTGCATTAAAAGCTCCTTTTAAGTCCAGGGCCAAGGCCACCGTTGACTTTCCCCTGCCGAAACCTGCCAATATGTCGGTACCGCTGCCACACAATCCATGGAGGATCTACCTCTCCTAAAGCCGTATTGGAAATCCGGTAACCAATCTCTACTCTCGGTCAGATATTCGAGGGGCCTCTGCGTCAACTTCTCAAATAATTTGCAGAGAGTCGACGTTAGTGAGATTGGCCGAAACCCTTTCCCACCAGCCTCAGGTATACAATGGACCCTGGTATCTCTCCATGTCTCCGGGTAAGATGACTCCCCAAACATGGCGTTGAAAAATTTATGCAGAAATCTTTGCGAATGATCAGAGCCCATTAATGATTTCGTAAGTTATACCATCAATCCCCGGTGCTGATTTAATTTTGCACGTAGAGAGGGCAGACTGAAATTCACCCCAAGAGAAGGTCTGGTTCATTCGATCCGTCTCCTCCAGATTCAAGATCGGCTCCGCCGAGACCAGCGGGATGTCTGAACGAACCAATTCATCTTGTAATTCCCTGATAACCGGGGATTCCGGATCAGTTACCACATTTGTATGCGGGGAAGAGGTACGAGAGGCCAGAGCCCTAACAGTGCGCCATATCTTGGCGAGACCTCCGGCAGGGTCGAGAGATTCGCAGAAGGATCTGAAAGATTCGTATTTGATTTCACGAAGACATGCCTCGACCTCATTGTCCACTACCTTGAAAGCAGCTTTCTCCTCCTGTAACTGGTTAGCTAGGAATCTCTTTCTAGCCGCTCGCCTTCTCTCAAGAGCCACCTCACATTCTCTATTCCACCAGAGTGGCTCCCTCTTCCGGCCAGTTTCGCGATTGCTCGCCCTGAATGCACCATTCATCTCCAGGGCAGCAAAAACAGTGTTCACAAACCTGTCATATACCCTAGCCGAAAGATCCCCATCAAGCAAAGCCTGGGAGAGTGCCGGGATCTCCTCATCCACCTGTTTACGAAACAGAAACCAATCCAGTGAATGTACGTTGAACCTGTTCGAGTGAGTGGAGATCATAGTCGGGGAGGCGTCAAGTTTCCCAAAGACCGGCAGATGATCGGAGTTATAGGTGTCAAAACCAACCCTGGTAGTTATGATCGGGGCCAGGCAGGGCGAGCAAAATATCAAGTCAAGATTGTTGGACAATCGACCGGGCACTGGAATGAACGTGGGCTCCGAGTCATTCTAAGGGACCAAGCCCACATCATAGATGGCAGTGGAGAGCTGGTTGCCCAGGAAGTTGGAACTAAGAGCACTCCACATTGGGGAGTGAGCGTTAAAGTCCTCACAGAATAATACCTTTCCTTGCCCTTCCATGAGCCTAATAAGGGCTTCCCATGTCTCACTCAGTATCCTTGCTTCAGGTGGGACATAAGCCGAAGCAACTGCTATCCTACCTAGAGAAGAGGACACAGTTATACCAATTACAGCAGCTTCCTCTTCCCAGGGGCCCCCAAGTTCCAATCTATCGACAGAAAGCAATCCTTAACCAAAATTAGGGCACTGCCCCCACCGCGACCATCCCTTCTATCAGATCTATAGGTTAGGTAACCTTTATTCTCCAATACAACATCCCTCGTTAGCCAAGTTTCAGAGATACAAAGAATGTCAAGGTCATTTTCATGCAGCAATGCCTCTACTTCCGTTCTTTTATCCCTGCGTAGGACACTGCGCGTTCCAATTTGCAAATCTAATACATCTGACTTGACCTTCCATTTTTGATAAGTCCCTTAATGGACGATAACTATACTAAAATACGACTTCCGAACCAAATTCTTCACTATACAAATAAAAGAACCTTCTAAACCTAAAAGGTGTATCCATATTCCTAAACAAAGTTCTTTCAACAAGATCAGGCACAAAACAGTTCTGAGAGTGTGCTCAGCTAGAGTGTAGGGCGGGTAACCCAATAAATTATTACATTGAAGGAACTGCAATTTATGCCTAAAGCAACCAACAATCGAATGAATTAATTAAAACTGTCCAAATAAAGCATAACAGAGGCAAGAACGACTTATACAAAGCGAAATAAAAGATAAAAATATAATAACAAACAAGTAATGTAAAAATTAAAAGAGTTTATGTTTGTTTTATAGAGCTATCCAAATATAGCATGACATGAGTGTGTCCAGCTTATGCCAAAAACAAGGGAATGAACTACAATTTAAACCAGAAACCAAAAAAAAATCGATTAAATTAATTAAGAACAGTCCAAACAAGGCAAACAAGGCAGAACAGCAGCAAGAAAGACTTATGCTAAAATGGACTAAGAGAATAGAATTTAATAACAAACAAGCAGATAATATATGCTCAAAATACCATATCAGAAGGATCTCAAAAAAATTCAGCAGAAAAATAAATTAAATTTTAGCTTAAAGATTGTTAGAGTCTAAAACTCGGGCAAGAATATTTATTGATTTCAATCATTCTTTCACCAACCAAATTAGCCCGAATGGAATAGACAAATCATGAGTGCATAATTAATACACTTTGAATCAATAAAAAAAATATATATATATAAAATAGCCAAACATAAGAACACATGGGTTTGACCGACTGATACCAGAACGAAGAAAGAAAGAGCTACAGTTTAGCAGTGAACAAACAAACGAGTTGGGGAAAATAATATATCCTATCTATATGCCCGACATCTAAAGAGTATCAAAAATCTGTCCCAAACGCTACTCGATATCGAGGTCGGCCAATGCAGCCCTGACCTGTAGGTTTGTTTCTCTCGTAGCCAGAAGGAAGTTATTGGCCGCCTCCCGGAGTGAGTCTTGAATAGAATGGGAAGAACCAGGCCTATTCGGCGAGCCCGTTTGTAGGTCTTCTTCTTCTTCTTCTTTGGTGAGTTTGTTTTTAGCACTAGGTCTCCTTGCCGGTAACAGCGAGACCTATCCGGCCATAGCAAAGTATATGGATTCATATAGAGTCGTTGTCAAGTTGATGGTTAGATACAAGCTTTCTAGTAGCAGAGCTAGTAGATAGATGGAGAAGCGGTAGAGTAAGCTTGCAGTTTAAGCGGTATTATTCAAATTGTGAAGAGTGAACGTGTAGTAATCACAGTTACGTGGGGTTCGCAAGCCGTTTGAAGTGTGAGATTCAAAGCATAGAGAGAGAGAGAGAGTTGTGCATTTTTTAAATAGTGAAAACAGGAAGAATGAAGAAAGTAAATTTATAAGCGATAGATATAGACTATTCTAGACACACAAGCCACAGTTTTTAAGAAACTGTATAATTAGTTGAGCAGGATGGCTATTTGGATCACACAAAAAAGTCTCCACGCAGAAAGGAGGACACCTCTTTGCTTTAATGAGTGATTTCTCAAGCATTTTCCGTTGGTCCAGAAATCGAGGGCAAGCCCAAACGACATGGTTAATGTCCTCCGTATCATCTCCGCAGGGACATGAGAAGGAGTCTGTGAAGTTGACTCTAGCAAGGCTATCTGCCAGGGCGTAGTGATTACTTCTTAAGCGCGATATGTTAACTATGTCACGTCTATTTAATTTAGTATTAAAAAACCAAGGTTTGGGGGATTCAGTATAATTAAATTTAAAGTAGTGAAGGCCTACATTTCTATTTTTACTCTCCCAGTGGGCACACGTGTTCAAAAGACGGCCAAGAGATGTCTGTTTTAGGACGTCCTTGGGACATTTGAAAAAGTCAACTTTAATTCGTCCTAAAGTCGTCTTAAAAATGTCTTTACACATGTTATCATAAAGGCATCAAAAAGTTGTCTAATATACGACCATAAATGGTCCCATGGACGTCACACGTAACGTCCTTTTGTCATAAAAAAGACGGCATAAACATGTCTTTAAGGTGTCCTATGTCAGGCAAAATGCTCTCTTCGAGTTGTCTGTTAGGACGTCATTATCATGATGTCCTTAAGGTGTCAATAAGATGTCCTGAAGACATCTTGCATAATTTTTTTTTAAATTGCAATAAAATAAAAGAAGGACAGAAAAATGCATAAGTACTATTATACTGATTAATTAAAAAGTGAGATAAGCAATAATCAAATTCGAATACAGGTAGAAATTTGCGAGTTTTATATCATATAAAAAAATCTCGTATTAGGTGCATGGGAATTAATTATTGGATTACGGCTGGGTTTCTTACTGTGGGGGTTTTTTCTCTAAAACTATGGTAACCTGAAATAAAGCAATAATTTTATTATTGCAAAAAGGTATTTTGCGAAATTAAACATATTTTTATAAAGGGGATGTGGAGGGAATTGGAAGGGAACTACTTAAATGAATTTTGAAGTTTGATAGAAAAAAGAAAAACAATTTTCTGAGATTGCTGGAAACAAAGAACAAATTTTTAAATCTGTATGAAAAGAAATAAAGTTGACACGTGAAGTGGGTGATGACAATTATTGAAGGATTTGGTGGATGATAGAAGGTAAGTCAACTGTATGAATAATTTTTGGCTGTATAAAATTGCCTATGTATTTTACACTATATATATTGTTTTAGGATTCTTATACATGAAGCTTTGTAAAAGGTACAATTTCGAAAAATTAAAAATTCTTTTAATTAAACGATTCTTAATTGATAAATTCCCATATAATACAATGATCTAAGTCTTTGTTCGTACAACTGTGCCAATTTTATTATACGCTTGTAATTTTTTTTATTCAATTGTTTGGAAAAAAACTTCCTTTCAACAAACTAAAAAACTATTTATTAAAAAGCAATCATCAAACTTCATTCATGATTAATACCATGTTAACAACATAATATTGAATATTTTCAAAATCATCGATCAGGCCGCAAATGTTTTTAAAATGAAATTCAGCTTTACAATAACCACAAGCACTTGAGTTGTACAAATATGAGAATTATGCCTTTTATTTTGAAAGCTAATTTCTTGAGAAAAATGTAGTTACTTTGTATTTAGCATTACTATATTTTCAAATTTACCACCTGTAACTACAACTTGGCAATCCTGCAGTGGGACTGCGACGCTGTTTCAAAGTCGAAAATCAAACGAATCTCTCTTTCTATCTCCACACATTAGAAAAAGAGGTCCGTTCGGTTTTCGACTTTCGACACGGTATCGAAGTCCCACTGCTGGAATCGGGCGCGGGTGCTTGTTGCAATCACTTATGTTACGGTACTTCCCATCTTTTTCTAGAATTCTGTAGACCTTGATGAAAGTGATTCCAACTTTTGCATGTACAGCTACTGCGCGTGCCTGGCGTAAGCGGCTCTCTTTGGCCGCTAATGGCGCTTAATTCAAACTGAGTGTATTTTTCAATTATTTAAATTAAAATAAATAAATATTATGAATGAGTACTTTTAAATCGTTATAGAACAATTTTTCTTGTAACAAAAAAAAAATTGGTTATGAAATATAAGTTGTCCTTTGTAATTCAATTAAAATAAGCTATCATTTACTGAATATACGCATTATTATTTTATTTCTCACCTTGCAACACAAATTACGTAATTTATGATATAGATGTGCAATATATAATAATTATTTATTTTAATTTTAATAAATCTTCATTATATACGGTTTGAATTGCGCGCCAAAAGCGACCAATGAGGGCCGCTGCGGCAGGCAAGCGCAGTAGCTCTGCATGTCAAACTTGGGATCATGATCCTTTCGGATCGTTTGCGGCAGACATATTCATCAGGATACGCCTTGAGGTAAGTCACGTAAAATCCTTCAATATCTCTATAATCCTTTTCAAAATAATTATAAATAATTTATTTATTTGATTATCTCTAATATATATTTCTTGATGCCTAAACAATTTCAAGCTTTGATTCAAATTGCGTATACTTATGTATAGCAAAAAATGTAACCTCAAAATTAGTATATTTACAAAGAACTTTTTATCATAATTCAAAACAATATTGATCACAATTTTCTTTTCCTACAGCTATTGCGTTTTATACTACTCTTTTTATTTAAAAATCTGAAACTTTGTGCGAAAATGATTGTGATGTAGAAAAAGTATACACGTGTATAATTTTTCTAAACCGCAATCAGTTTCAACTACATTATTTTTGGGACCAGTCACAGGGGTACCTTCCCCTCATCACGCCACTATTGGCAATTTTTATTCCAGAATGCAACTATTTGTTGGAATCACTTTCATTAAGGTCTACAGAATTCCAGAAAATGATGGGAAGTACCGTAACATAAGTGACTGCAACAAGCAACCGCGCTCGATTCCAGGAGTGGCACTCCGATACCGTGTCGAAAATCGAACGGACCTCTTTTTCTAACGTGTGGAGATAGAAAGAGAGATTCGTTCGATTTTCGACTAAGAAACAGCTCTGAACTTTTGCGTTCGTAGCTTTCAGCGCCTACAAGTATAATTGTCATAAATTTAACGTCCTTCATAAGGCTCTTTTACACCTTCCGTCAATCGA
>CAKNXH010057290.1:460-37733 GCA_932178445.1 Andricus quercusramuli
GCGTCGCATATGCCTCGCACGTACGTGCCCCTCACCAAGTGCGACCCATATGCCTCGCACCCAGCACGCACCGCGTGCCCCGCATGCCATGCGAGTAACGTGCCCCGCACGTTTGCTATCTAGGCAATATGGTGATAGCAATATGCGCGCATAGTGCGACGCACATGCGTCGCACGCGTGCGGATTTTGTCGCACGGCGTGCACGCAAGCAATGACGCAGATGCGTCCTCATATGCGTGACAGGTGCGTCGCACGTCGTGCGGATATCACGTCGTGCTGGTATAGTGCGAGTACACGTTGCAGGTTCTTGCGGACGGTATATATATATGTACAATATTTAAATATAGATTGTTGAATAAAAGGCAGGTAACAGGATAAACAAAAAAAGTTTCGTGCGAAAACGTTCTGAAACAGAAATTTTGTTGCGGGAGGAATGGGAAAAAACAAAATATTCTTTATCTACCTTGTCTTGAATCTCTTCGTAATTTCGAAAACTGCGCGTGCTCTACTATAATAATCGGGAGAATGTATGGTAGGGAAATTTTTCAGTATGTTCAATATATATTTTCTACTTATTTTGATTTTTGAAAGTGCAATCTACGGCAGTGTTTTGTTTACCGCACCAGAAATTGAGGTTATGTGTCACTATTTAATCAATATTTTCAGAATTTCACGTAACTCTGACTGGATTTGTGTCAATTATGAAATAAAGTGTTCTCTTATTTGCTATAAACTTTTGGATGAACATATAGCAATGTTTAAAAATCATTTCTCTCTTTTCACTTAAAAAAAATACATTGCGAGTCAAAATGATCCAAACGATACATTACAAAATATAAGTATTAAAATATGAAATGAAATATAAAATAAACTGAACACGAAAACCGTTTGTACTCCGAAATAAATTGTACGTACATATAAATTATGAAATATATCTAAGTGCCCACGAACAAGAAGACTGCAAATTGTCAACATTCAATAACGAATCGATAAACGACCTAGCCTAACCACCGCAACCGAAAAGGAACACCATGTTATATGGATTTTTCTTGCCACGTGATCAGGCGGTAACTTGGAACTGCTTTTATTTAAACCCTGATCCGTGAATATAGAATGAGCAGGGTAAAATAAATGAAAAATAATCTGTTTAAATAATGAAGATAACAAACACATAGTTGTCTAAGATCGAACTTGCAAAAATTTGTTTCTTTTTAGTGATTCATAAATTGTCGGTCCAATAAAAATACAAATATGTTTCTAAAATTAAAATTTATATTTAACATCTTTTTAATATTAGGAAAATTTTGAAATTCGTAGTTTTACAGTATTAATAATTCATATTATTTTTATTCAATAATTCACCTATCACGATATGCGACTCATATGCCTCGCACATATGTGCCTGCACGAAGTGCGAGCGGTAACGCTGCGTTTCGGCACGCATGGCGTGCCTCGCATGCAGTGCGAGTAACGTGCGTTGCACGCTTGCTATCTGGGACGCTCTACAAAAGCATTGTGTCCATTGTGCTGAATGGTGATCTTCTAAAAAGATGTAACGAATAATTTAATTGTGAAAGAGTAAATATGGCTCGTTCAAGTGATTTTGTGAGATTCCTATTCTTAATATTGACCATAATGTCAATGTCAAAGTGCAAATTCAATGGACACTCGTGTATTGTGCCGAACTGTAAGTCAGGTTATAGTTCACAACCTGTTGATGAAAATGAAAAAATTCACTTTTTTCGGTTCCTTCGGGAAAAGAAAACGTCGAAAAATGGCAAAAAGCGATATTGAGAAAAGATTTTATTGTGAGAAGTGGTCAAGTGGTGTGCCAGAAACATGTCCTTCCTCAGGATATCATTTGAAAGCGTGAAGTCAAAGACGCAGATGGGACCGTTATGGCAACGGTGTGTATATTATAGGAATAATTCAAATTTATTTAATATTAAGCTAAAAAACGATGTACGAAATGAAGACGTAGACAATAATAACTAATTTTCAATAATCTTAAAACAGTTGTTATAAAGCTGAAGTTAGAAAAAAATTACTTTGGATCAGAATGACTTATTTCATCATAGTCATTTCATATTTTATACTTTCTTTCAGTTTCATCAACGAAGCGTGTGTTTTTTTTTAATTTGTATATTCAGTAGCTTATTTTTTTCCTTAAAAAATTCCCTAAAATCTTACACGTTGGTTTTAGTTAGAAAGAAATAGTTCAAAAAATAGATAGTATGTAATGAAAACTTGTTTTATTTATAATTAATAAAATATTTAATTTAAAAAAATGAAGGAGAAGTATTATATGGAATCCTTCAAATTCTTTATCAAAATTCAAATTCTGCATTATTAAACAAAATTAATACATTTCAATTTCTTTTAGAGTTAAAGCTTAATTCCTAAAATTCTGTTTATTTTGAAGCATCTTTCATCTTTTGCACTGTAGGATTTTGTCGTACAATGTCTTTTTAAATTTGAGAGCTTCATTTTTAGTGTTTAAATACCGGTTGCTCCATCTTTTGATAACCTTTAGTTAAATTTATACCATAAGATTTAACATGCGCTAGACTTATCAGGAATTTATCAGAAGGTGAGACAATCAGATCTGAGTTAAAAAAAAAGAATTATGTTTTTGATAGAGCAGTTTCGTAATCTAAAGTTTTTATTTCATCTTTTCCGAACCTTAATATTTTAACATATCATTTATAAAAAAATCAGCTGAGCAATTCCATGTCAAATCATACGAAGAATTTCAGCTATTGTTAGCAATTTTGATGAAAATTTTCGAATTTGTTCTCTTAGGTGTTGAAAGAAATAATCCCGAAATAATTTTTAAAAAATCAAAAAACTTAGAAGATATTCGGAATTGAAAATTTTGGTCCTTTTTTTCTTCAACTTTCATAACATTGTTGATTTTAGCGATATTAAGGTCTAGTTTTTGTTAATTATTCGTAATAGGACGCAGTTTTGAAAAGATATTTTTGGAAAAAAATTTCAAAAACTTATTGGATTTTTTAAAAACTAATTTTGAATCTGAATTAAAAAAAAAAAACACTTTTCATTTTTTTATGTAGATGGCTTCTAATGACCTCTACAAGTCCTGTAACTATTAAAATGAGATCTCCCTTTGTTTTTGAGAAATAATTAAAAACGTACGCCAAAACCACGAAAGAATAGTGAATAGAATATTCCTTCTTGGCCTAAAGAACATTGTAAGCTATCTATATATAAAAAATTGAGAAAATGAAAGTTTTTTTTCAGAAATTCAGTTTCAAAATTATTTTTTGAAAAATCCAAGAAATTTTTTTCTCCAAAAAATATTTTTCTAAAACTGCATCCTATTAAGAATAATTTATAAAAAAATAAACCTTAATATCACTAAAATCACCAAAGCTATGAAAGTTTAAGGAAAAAAGGACCAAAATTTTCAATTCTGAATATTTCCTAAGCTTTTTTTATTTAAAAAAAATTGTTTTGGGGTTTTCCTTTAAAAACCTAAGAGAATGGATTCTGAAGCTTTTATCAAAATTACTAAGAATAGCTGAAATTTTTCAGATGATTTGACATGGAATTGCTCAGCTTCAAAAAGGTAACGATGAATTGTTGCATAGATATTTCGTTTCTTAAATGTTATATCAGAAAATGTTTATCATATTTCATTACAATTGAAATGTTTGTTAATTTTGATGTGGTTTTTAACATTCGTATTTAATAAAAAAATTTAAATTATAAGACAGAATATTACTGGTTACAATGTGTATGTACATTTTTCCAGGAAAACTATAAAGTTCCGAAATTGAGGAAAGGCGCATTGCCGTCAGTTTTCCCGGGCTATCCAAAGTATCTCTCTAAATTTACAAAAGCACGTAAATCTCCTAAGAAAAGACAAATACCTCCAAAAGCTGAGAAAGCGAAGAAGAGGAAAGTTTCGCACACATCAGATGTTGAAACATTAGATATGCCTGCTGCGGTATCTGAAGAGTCGTTTTCATTTGATGTTCCTGATATACCAAAGAGATACTCCATTGAAAAATACGGAAAATGTGTCAGAAATTGAAAGAATTGCCTTGTTCGAGTCAATGTTTGTTTGCAAGGATTCATTCAAAGTACCAGCAGCTTGGACTCGTTGTGACATTAACGATGGCGATTTCCGAGTGATACATTTTATTCAGTGCACAGGTCGAATCGACAATTGTGTTGTAAAGACAATATCACAAAAGAAACTTGTGTTGTACAAGGATATGGCTGTACATGCATTAGTGATGGACGTTCCGATATAAACGCAGGAAATTGGTCTTATTTCTGAATACGTATCCTCTTCAAAAGAATTGGAAGACATGATCAACGTTTTCCACAAATGAAAAATTTGCCAAGGATGTGCCTCTCCAAATTCCGTAAGAAGTTCTGAAACGACGTTTGCTTTTCGGGATAATTTTGGTACTTTACGGCACAACAACTGTTCTCTAATCATGGATTTGAATGCAAAAAAACAATCTAGGTATTGTGCAGCTTGTAAAAAAGCTAAAATAACATTGGCCAACAAAACAGTACGACTGTAAAATCAGACGAATTTGCAACGAATTGTGCTTAAGTTGAGTCCAAACCGAAAAAAGAAGGTTACACTATTAGCCCGAAAATTGAAGATCAGTAGAAGACAAAATGTCCGAGCAGGAGGCCAATTATATTTTCTGAAAAAGCAGTTTAAACAAACCCAAGAGAAATTGATTTTGCTGAATAGTACATCATTGGAAACAGAATTCGCAAAGCATAATATTGCTAAAAATGAACAAACGGTCATTTCAGAAATCTTAAAAGCTGCGAAATGCAAAGTTGCGATAGGACGACGTTACACAGAGGATTGTATAATCCTATCTCTTCTATTTCACATGCGGTCACCTGCAGCTTATAGGCTAATTAGGGACACAAAGGTTTTACCACTACCATGCACCAGTACAATTCGCCGATAATTATGTTTTCGATATTCAATGCTTATTATTTTTTTATTATATTAACAAACAATCGTTGAATAGAAGTATATACTTAATAATGTATTTGTTTGTTCAATACAGGTATTTATCTATGATAGAGACTCCTTGTGGCTTCAAACCAGCAGTTACTGGATTTGCTGGCAGAGACGCTTGAGTAAAAGCCAGATATAAAACGTCATGGAATTCTTTTGATTGACGGAAGTATCAACACGAAGGAACCTCAGACTTGACGCAAAAACAATGACCTACAAAGGTCTCGTTGATTTCGGTGATGGTGCACCAACTACGGATGTTAGCGAAATGGCTGATCACGGGCTAGTTTTCGTCTTTCATCCTATAATGGATGATTGCACCCAACCGATTGCTGTCTTCACTTCCAAAGGACCAACTTCTGGTGTTACCTTGGCCAAATTAATAGTTCAAGCAATTGCATTGTTAGAAAAAGCTGGTGCAAAGATACACGGAGTTGTAACGGACGGAGCCACGATTAACTATTATTGTTTTCTTCATTGATGTGAAGAAACCAAATTTACTTGATTTTCAACGAAACTCGACTGAGTGTTCTTTTTCCTTAATTATTCAGCTGTAGCCTTTCGGAAAATTGTATTTTACAAAATAATATAATTAGAATTGATTATAATTTAAAAATTGAATTTTTCTAATGTACCATTTGCTACAGATCTGTAGTAAAACAGCAGCAAAAGGATTACTAAATTACAAAGACTACTATGAACAATTAGAGGGATGTGAGTCAACCGTAGAATTTTGCTTGATTATACATTGCTCATTTGATTCTTTTAACCGAACGAAGCCCGAAACAGGACTTACGCTTCAAAGTGCAGACTTCTCGGTAAAAACAATGAACAATTACATGAAAATATTTTATCACACATGATTAATTTATTGAAGATAACACTTTAATCGACAGGTCTTACAAGAAATTCTTTTGTGGCTGAATAATTGGGAACAACAAGTCAAACAAGGGTTCATAGAGGAAAGTAATTTTTTGACGAACAGTACAAGTGAAGGATTGCGAGTGACTATTCACTCTGCAATAGATTTATCCAAGACATTGCTGCAGGAATATAAATTCGATTATGTATTGACTGGCAGTTTTATTCAAGTTTTATTAAGGCCTTGTACCAACTGAGTCACACGACCAAGCCAGATCTCAGATTATTGTTTTGTCTATCGTACAATTTGTTTGGCAAATAAAATATCTTCTCGAAACTTTTGAAAATTCGCGAGGAGAGACTAAACTACATTTTTACGCTTTGTTTGAGAATAAATTTTTCAACTTTGTTTTTTAAAAATATTTTTGTCTATTACACAACTGTTTGACAAATAAATAATCACTTTAAAACTTCAGGAAATGCACGAGGAGAGATTAAACTTTTTTCTCATCGAAAACAAAGATTACCTGGGGACTGACTTGGTCAGGTAATCTACGTGGTATATAGCCCTGAAGTTTCCTAAAACGTTTATCTGCGTCAATTTCGACAACAGAATATTGTACAAATTATTTCAATATCTTAGTTCAACTGTATTGAAACGGTTGAGCATAAAATAATTATTTTATACATATAAACTACACTCAGAAGCGGGTGAAATAGAAAATAAATACGCTACTGAGTGACTTGCGAATTCCTGGGCAAAAGAGTTATACAGGTCGTATGTAACACTATGCGAAACAGGTGCGGTTGCGTGCGCAACCTGTACGATAAGTGGGGATGCGAGGACCCGCGACGACGGGACCTGTGTGATTACCAAGGATCACTCGTATCGCCAGTCTGCGCTCGAAGGTTCAACCGAACACTTTGTCGAGCGTTTGACTCCAAGGAATACTTGCGCGATAGCGTCTTATGAGCCTTTTAGGATTTAGCAGCCAGGTAATAAGAATAATAGGAAGGACCGAGGAGAAGCCTTGTAATATATTTGACATTCCTAATCAGGAATAATTCACCTAAAACTAAACGGGATTAAACTTTAGGGACCAACCCCTCGCAGAACCTGTCGAAAACAAAATTGGCCAAGAGTAACACTGGAGATCATAAGGATCGCCAATTCTTTTTCAACACGTTCTCATACGGGAGCTCAAGAATGCCAGTGTGACAACTCAAAAATCAATTAAGTTAATTTAATTAAATTAATTAATAGTAAAACTGGAGATGTTAAGGATCGCCCATTCTTTTTCGACCCGTCCTCATGCGGGAGCTCAAGAATGCCAGTAAAACCACTCGAAATTAATTAAGTCGATTTGGCAGTGAGTTGTTCGAGGGAAAAGCAAATCTTTATGTTTGCAAAATAAACTTGGTTCTCAAAGGAAGAACTTTGCATTTGTAAAATTTAATTTACCACGAACAAGAGTGGAATAGAAAAAAAACTGTATTTTGGAAATCATTAAAATCAGATAGGAAAATGAAACAACATTCTGGAGGACAAACATGGCACCAAGTTTGCACGGAATGGCGTTTCATTTAAAAGAATAAAAGTAAAAGTAAATAAAATTGGTACTCAGTCCTTCTAGAGGGAGGGAACATTTATAGCATCGTATTAATTAAGTTTGAGCAAAATCATGAGTGCTCCTAAAATTATTTAAGCCGTAATTGAAAATTGGTAGTTGCGTAAGAGAACTAATGAAGGGAACAAAATTGGCTTATTCAGGCGTGATAGGTCGTTCGCAATCCTGCAAGCAGGAACCTAAAACAAATTTACGATAATCGGCGCAATTCTGACTTCGCTTCTGTGATCCCACCGTCCGAGGAAAAGAATATATAAATTCACCAACTTCTTGCCACAAGTCGATGAAATGAGTCGAAATCGCAATAGGATTAAAGTTTTTGAGTCATCAGCCGTGGTTGAGCTGAGATCCGTCGAAAACTACATTTGCCAGGATTTTTTAATTGCCAACTACTTTCGCTTCAAAAGCTTACGTATAAAGAAAAGTATCGAGATTCGTCCAGGGGAAAATGGTGTACCCATTCCGGTTCCTAGGGTGTCACTTTTAGTTAGCTTGAATAACGGGGTGGTAAGGGCTAATTTTAATGTTCTTCCAAAACTTGACCCAGTTTGTATAATTGGTCTCGAGTTATTGGACAGAGTATATTAAAAGCAAATCAGATGTATAATTTTCGGCAATCTTCAATATTGTTAAGAAAATTCTGAATTGCGACAGCACTATTAATTAACATGAGAAAATGCCCATATTTTCATAGGATTCAAGCTTAAAGAAAATAAAATCTAAGGAATCTTGGTAAAATCGACATTAATGGATCTCAGCTCAATGTCGGACGGTATTATTAATTAAAAATAAACGATAAGGGTAAAGGGAGAGACGATAATGTTACAGTATAGAAATTACAGATTTTATAAGATAAATTCTGGTAATTATAAACGTTTTCTAGTATACGAGTAAAATATATTTCTTCAATTATGTTCGATATATTTCGTACCGGGAGTGATATAGCGGATTTTTTCAACTTTCTTCGTTATATTTAATCAATTTTTTTAAGTGTTAAACTTCGCCAAAAAATATACACATATGTATTGATTCAATATGACGTATTTTGCAGGGATGATAAGCTACCGTTTATAATAAGAATATTAAAATATTTACTCTAATTATTTTTTACTTAGTGTTTTTTACGCGTATAATAAAATCTCTTTATAAAATCTGGTTTAATATTTTCTTTCCATAAACATTCATATTAATCATCACTGTACACTTTCAATTCCAAAATTTATCTTAATATTTCTTTAATCCATTTCATCCGAATCCTGCCCGTGAAATTCTTATTTGAAAACAAATAAAATTTTTCTTTTGCCGAAACCAGTGTCTTAATACAATTAAATAGTGATATTACAAATTGTAATCCATTATGTAAAACTAATTTTTCAAGTGTCGAAGAAAGCACTTTCATATTTTTATACAAAATGGATTATGTGTAAGAAAATATAGTGTCGTTGATGTTGCATTAATAATACATTTGATATTTGTTAAACTTCCTTAATTTCAGAAAATTTAATTGAACAAGATAAAAATAATTTATTCAGTATGAGATTTCGATTGAAAGATTATCAACGCTGTATAAAAATATTACTAACTTTGTTTTACTTTTCTTTTGTTTAAAGATTTTTTGGCACTATCAGATTAGCTGGAGGAACGAACGATCACCCTTGTACCCCAACCTTGTTGCAAATATGCAAGATATTAGCTGCCTTCAGCATTTTGAAGCCTCCAAAGCTTGGAAATTGTAGTACTTTCGATGGCAACCCTCCAAAGCCCTTAATAACAGTTTCAAAATTGAAAGAATTACATCAGTCGAACAGTAAAAGCGCAATTCAAGAAATTCGAGAAAAGTTAAAAGTAATAATCGATTGTGAAGACACTGATTTTAGTGATTTTGTGGACGCGGTAGCGCACGATTATGCTTTACCAGCTATTGCGGATTGTTTGATCTTTTACACAACTGATCGAATTACTGCTTAAATTAAACAGCACACTCAGTGTTCAACATGCTTGAATGCATTTCTGACTACGTCTGACATTAATGCAGATACATCTTTTTATTGTGATCAGTTACCTGAAAGTTTGAGTTGATTTGCGAAAACAAATAAAGATTTCATACATCCAAATGTTAAGTTATACAAACTTATCACAGTTGTCGAATATCCTTTTAACAAACATTGCCGTTCTAGCGATTCTTTTGATCTAATTCTAAAGGATTTAATTTCATCCAAAAGAAAACTTAATTTTCAATGCAAAGAACATGCCAATGAAGCTGTGGAGATATTAGCATATATACTTCAATTTTATTTACAAATACGGATGAGACAATTTGTAAGCCAGGAAATGGCTGAAATAAAAAAAAATAGCGTCTTGAAGAAAAAAGCAGCCAAGCTTTGCGACACTCAATTGAAAATATATACTATCAAATTTAATAATTAAGAATGAATATGTTTTGTTATATTTTCAAATTTTTAATAAGACTATTTGATACTTTAATTCACAAAAAGTTTATAACAAGTAGCTCTTTTTCCCATTTTCTTGAAAATCAAGCTCGGGGGCACGGGTTAACTTTGACAAAGAAAGAAAAAAAGAATAATGTTGAGTTGATAAACTGCAAATATAAATTAAGTATTTATTTTTGAAATTGAACTATAGTTCGTCTCTTAACAATATAATAATAATAAAATCGATTTTATAAGACGATTATGAATCTGTTCATAATCAAATAATTTATAGATTTTTACGTTAAAAATTGAACTATTTTAATGCGAAAGCCTTAGTAATTAATGAAATGTTTGCATCCGATTGAAACTTAAAAATGTTTTTTAAATTTTCAAAAACATTTTGTTTTATATATTCATAATTAAATGCTTTTATTCAATTTGAAATCCTATTCAAATATTATTGCATCCTAAAATACTCCATTTTTTAAGCATTCAGTTTGAAAATTTTTAATTCAAATTTTTGTTTCAATATTTAACAATATTTGACTGTTTATTTAAAATAAGAAATTATAAATCAAACATTCAAAAATAAACTACTTAAAATTGAATTATTTGAAATAAAATAAACCTCGAATCCTTCGAATTTCAGGGTGCTGAATGTAAACTTTTAAATTTGTTATTTTTTTATTTTTTTTTATTTTTAATTTGTAAATGAGATTTTGCAATTTAGATGTTTCATGAAACAACTTATAATCACTAAATTGTACTGCTTTTAAGTTAAAATAGTTTGAAAATGATATCATTTTGAACACTTACAAATTTCTCTGAAAGAACTCTGAACACGCTTTGAGGTTCGCTATATCTGTTATAATAAATTTAAAATAAGAAACTAAAAATAAAATATTCATAAATAAACAAATTGAAGTAGAAATATTTAAAATAAAATAAGCCTCGAATCATTAAAATTTCGGAGTGCTAAATGCAAACTTAAAAATTTGCATTGCTTCAATAATAATGTAAAATCCTTCAATTTTAGTGTTTCAACCTAACATTGTTTCAAAATTATATAATTTTGAACATTTGAAAAATTTATTGATTCATTCTTTAAACTATTTTATTTCCTAAAACGCATTCTCTCCTTTGCCTGCTTAGTCAAGCTTTGTTTATAAAATACCGATGCGGACCGATATCAGTTCTCTAAAAGAACACATTGTGTCGCACTTATGTTGAAGCGTTTTGTTATTTTATCTTGCCTCATCTGTAGAATCGGCAGTGTGCTGATATCACTCGGGAGTCTAGAGTGTTTAGTCCCCGGAGTCCATCTATTTGCTCTTGTCAGGCAGCCCATCGCATGAGCCGCTCTGGCGGTTATCGCAACATGTAGGGGTTCCTCACAGAGCATGAAAACTATCGCCGCTGTAAGCGCAGTCCCCATTGCTCCAGTCAAACCCCTAAATGATAGCGTTTGTAATCGTCGCAGCCTGTCCTGCATTGTTTTATATTCCGCTCGTGGCCACCAGACCACGGCCGCATGTAGGAGCCCGGTATTTAAGACAGCAGAGTAGAGCCATGCAAGCGTTTTAGGCCTTAACCCCCACGTCAACCCAAAGGCTCTCCTGCACATCCAAAAAGTCATGACAAATTTCCTGCATTGGATCTCCAGGTGCTTCGCCCAGCTCAGCTTGCTATCCAGGATTACTCCTAGATATTTAACTGAATCTGAAAACGTCAGCTTCTCACCACAAAATGCAGGAGCGTCAGCTTTCGGAACTTTATAATTCCTCGTGAAAATGACCAGGTTGGTCCTTTCCGGATTTACCGAGAGCCCTGTACTATCGCACCAGAGCTCTACGATGCGCAGCGCCGACCTTATAAGACCCATCAGCGTTTCCAGATGAGCCCCCCTAACTAAGATTACAAAGTCGTCCGCATATCCTTGGGTATAGTACCCTTCTTCATTTAGCCTTCGAAGGAGGCCGTCCACTACAATGCACCATAGGAGGGGCGACAGGACACCCCCCTGTGGGCACCCCCGCGGAACTATCCCCCTTACTAGGCCTTCACCCCATCTGGTTTCGAGTCTTCTTCGGCGTAGCATACTTCCTATCCAGCATACTAGCTGAGCTGGCACGCCACACCTCCGAGCCTCTCGACAGATGACTTCTGGAGGAGTATTGCAGACGGCACCCTCTATATCCAAGAAAGACCCACAGCGTACCCCTTTTGTTCCAACTGCTGCTCCAATTTTGCTGCAACAGCATGAAGCGCAGTTTCTACCGAGCAGCCTGCCTGGAAAGCATGCTGCCCTCTATGCAGCGGGGAGGCACGTGCTTAAGGCCTATACTTGCCCTAAATAATTTCATCAGAGGAGGGACGACCAAATCCATGCCTTTTTGTAAAAGCGCTGGATAACTGCTATCCGCCCCCGGTGATTTAAAGGGGCAAAAGGACCCTACGGCCCATTCCACCTTTTTGTAATCAGCGACCTTAGCGGCGAAACTCCAGTCGGCCCTCTCCACCCCCCGGCCACGGTCTTCCTCCTCTTGGTCGGTTCCGATTCGCTGAAAACCCAGGAAGTGAACTTCCATCAGGTGATTTAGCGTTGCTTCTTCATCCTCGGCAAACTCACCATTATCGATCTTTATGAGCCCGAGGCGAGCTTCCGGATTTTTCGCTAGGATCTTGTGGAGCTTCGCTGTTTCCGGAATGTTTTTCGATTCGTCGCAGAAGCCCCTCCAATCTTCCTGCTTATATTCCCTTATATTTTTATTGTATTCGCACTGGGCCCTCTTATAGATGTCCCAGTCCGCAGGCACTTTAGTTCTATTCGCCCTATTGCACAACATTCTTGTCTTTCTACGGAGTCTCTCCAGGTGGGTGTTCCACCATTCTGCTCCCTTCCTAGACTTGATAGTGCTTGTAGCGCAATTGTTCTCATATGATGTTGTCAGAGCCCTTCGCAGAAAATCCGCGGCGTGCTCCAACTCATCAATGATACCATAGCTTGTGGGGAATTCCGCAAGCGTCCCTTCGAGTTCCTCTTTATATGAGTCCCAAAGTGTATTTCTGGGGTTTCTGATATTAGAAACCACCGGTTTTCCTAGGGTTAATCGGAACACTATGTGTTTGTGATTCTAAAGAGACTCCTCATCGCAGACTCTCCAATCCACTACCTTGCTCCTCAGTGCACCTGAACATAGAGTCAAATCGAGAACCTCACTCCTGTTTTTAGTCTGGAATGTGGGAGTATCACCCCGATTCAGAATCTCCAGCTCTGTGCCTGCTATATATTCAATTAAATCTCTCCCTCTGTCATTGATGTTTGTGCTTCCCCACACCGTGTCGTGAGAGTTAGCATCACAGCCCAACAGAAGAGGAATCTTATTCTCTTGACAATACCGAATTAGAGCCTCCACCTCTCTGGGAGGCGGAGGTCCCTCGGCATCACCAGGGAAATGAGCCGAGGCAATAAATACCTCTAGTCTTTCTCTGCTACTGCCCCTGAGTCTCACCTTAATAACGGTGAGATCTCTGGAGCAGAATTTAGGCACCAAGATCGCATCCATACCCTTGACGGCTATGCATGCCCTTGACGTTTTTTCGTGTGGCCCCTTGTATATGGAGCCACATCCTGACAAGCCACAAATAATTTCCCTGTATAACCAGGGTTCTTGGATTAGGGCAAGCCCTGTCTGCACCACAGACATGCGTCTGGCTAGAATCGCCGAGGCGCCTTTGCTGTGGTGCAAATTAATCTGCGTAATGGAGATTCCCGTCTCAGCCATTAAGAGGCTATTTCGGGGCATCTCCGGACGCTTCTGGGACCTCTGCGGATCCCAGTTGGGTCACCCGGAAGGTAACCCTACTCGCCCCTAGATAAGGACGATAATCTAGAGCCGCCAGGGCTCTGATCGAGGATTCAGGAAGTCCAACAACTAGAATCCAGCCTCTCCCCTTCGGCCTGGATCCCTGCCCGTCGGAAAATACCTTTCACGAATCAGTTCGTAGGGACGGATTCTGAAAACTCAGGCGCCCCAGAACGGTCGCCGGACTTTCGGGGTTACCGGGAATAAGTACGGTCGCTCTGCGGTACCTTTGCAGACATTCCGTCCGCTTGACTTCCAAGTTCAGACCTTCTTTTAGCCTGAACGTTGGGGTTTTCTCGACAATCCAGTCTCGCGACCAGATGTCAGCAGCTTCTACAACGATGGCTCCCGACCTAAGGAAGATATCGTTGAATCTGGGAGCGCGTCCCTCGCGAGGTAACGCGTCAATCCCTTTTGAGATTTCATCCCTCAAACTGTCCAAGTCCTCAACAGTCAGACAGTTATCAGGTTAACCCGACGCAACGACAACTCTCACCAGGGCTTTCTTGGCCATCTGCGCGAAAGTAAGACCCTGTGTTACCAGGGCCTTCTGCCGTTTCAACTACCTGTTTGGGGGAGTTTCTCCGGAGCCCTTCTTCCTCTTGCCTATAGAATAAACCTGAAGAGTTGCTCCGGGTAAATTTCCCGCAGCCACTGCCCCCTGCGAGGAGCCTTGGCTGCTGTTTGCGAGCCGTGCATTACGGTCTCTCTTCCTTTGTGCTCCACAACGGTTCCTCTTCTTTACGGAGAGTTTCGTTAGTTGCACTCCTACGGCTTCGACATTTTTGTCTCCACCATCTTCACTTTTTCGCACCGCCTCTGGTGGGTTGTCCCTTACGGAGCCTCCCACTTTTGGCGGTGGTTTGGGAGAGGGACCCGAAGCGGATCCCTCATTGTTTATGTTTTGCAATTTTGTTTTGTTGGGTAACATTTTTTGTCCCACGAGAAGCTAGGGAAATAAGAAACACCCCCCACAGAGCCCCGCTTGTGGAGGGCGGGTCTATATACTAAGGAATTCGACCTGGTATTTCAAAGTCCCCGTTAAGGCACCTCCTTCGAGACCCCCGCCTGTCCCCCTCTGCTGAGGAGGGCAGGCCGGGATGTCAAAGGATTTGTTAACCCTGGTACCATTCAGCTCTCGACACGGCGATCACATCTTAGCTTGGGAGCATGAGAACTCGCGCTCTCAATGTTCCAGTGGGCTTTGCTATTACCCCCTGGAAGGACCGCTCCTTAGTTTGAGTCTCACCGACCAGAGTCCGTCAGTTCCCCAGAGTAGCCACACCTCGCGATATAGCCCCTCAGGTTCACCAATTCCAGATCTGTGGTCAATGAGACGCGTAAGCCCTCCCACCAGCTACAAGGTCACGTTATAATAAATTTAAAATAAGAAAGTAAAAATGAAATATTCATAAATAAACAAATTTAAGTGAAAATATTTAAAATAAAATAAGCCTTGAATCATTAAAATTTCAGAATGCTGAATGCAAACTTAAAAATTTGCATTGCTTCAATAATAATGTAAAATCCTTTAATAGGGTCATCCACTAATTTTTTTTTATTTTTGCATATTAAAGTATATGCTCTAAAATCACTAATAATACCAGCATAGTGTGAAAAAAACTTTTTTTGGAATTTATATTTGAAAAAGAAAAATTTGTACAAATTTAAAATTCCTATTTCTTTCGCGCACATTCCGCCATCTTGTGTGACGTAGCTAGCCGCCAAACACTTGTAAATAAGGCGGGCGATTCACGTTTTTTCCATAAAAATGCAAAAAAATCAGCGCTACCATTGGTGTTTTGTGCCTCAATGCAAGAAAACGTCTGTCAAAAATCCAGGAAAATTATTTATATCTATACACAAAGGTGAGGAATGAAAAAAAAGTACAAAATTGTTCGTCGTGACATGTGCCCTACCGCATCTTTAACACCAACAGTATATGTTGCGAAGATCATTTTAACGTTACAAGTAAATATTTTTATTTCGAATAGAAAAATATATTTAAAATATGCTTTTTTGATAACATAAAGTTCGTAATTGACTGATGTTCAAAGGTGTTATATATATGGAGTGCCGGGATGTATGTGAGGTATAACCTCGCGAAATCAAATAGTTTATTCACGCCACAAGTATTATAAAATAAAATATTTATAAAAGTGATTATAAATCTTATAATTATGAATTTTATAACAATTTTATAAAAGTATTCGTGAAAGTATTTATAAAAGCAACTATAAAAAAAAGTGAGGTTAGGTTTTCTGAATTCAATATTGCATGTATGATTGTATGTTACGATTCGCCTGAAGCAATTATCATTCTAAACTAATAAATTAAATGAATAAAAATAAATATTTCAAAAAGTTATCCTCATTTATGCCATTTACTTACTTTTTCGCTTTCACTCCTCGAGTGACAGCAACATTGAAACTGTAGCACTTCGCGAAGAAATCCCTAGTCATAAGTGTACTCACTTTTGGCAAATTATCCAAACTGGCTTTAACGTATCTAGGCATATTGATACTTCATAAAAATAAACTCTTTTTGCCAAAAAACGTTGATAATTAATTATTTCGATTGTTTTTATCAAACTGACCATGTGTTTTCTTCGGTTTTGGCGGCTGGTGACGTCACACCACGTGCTTCAAGCCGTGAGGGCGCCACATGTTTTTTTTATAAATCGACATTTACAGTGGATATTTTATCACTTTTTAATAAATTATTATAAATTATTAAACAAACGAAATTGAGTTTTAATTTCACATTTTAATTCTTTGGGAGTCAAATTTTATAAAAAACTCAACTATAAGGCAAACAAAATTTTTGTGGATGACACTATTGTAGGGTTTCAACCTAACATTGTTTCAAAATTATATAATTTTGAATATTTGAAAAATTTATTGATTCATTCTTTAAACTATTTTATTTCCTAAAACGTATTCTCTCCTTTGCCTGCTTAGTCAAGCTTCGTTTATAAAATACCGATGCGGACCGATATCATTTCTCTGAAAGAACACATTGTGTCGCACTTATGTTACGCATCTACATTTAGAATTAGGCTGATTACATTTCATCAAGAAGAATATTAAAAATTGAAATTTCATTATGAAAAATTCATTATTATGACACTTGTCCTTATTATTTCACATCTGAGTACTCAAAACTTATAAGAAAAGTATTGAAAATTGTTTCTTTTTTTCAAATTAGACACAGCATTTTTTCCTCCTGTTTGTAAATAATTTACAATTGTTTAAACTATTATTATTCGTTTGAGAGAGAGAGAGAGAGAAAGAGAGGGAGAGAGACTCCATTGTGTGGCATGATACACAGCGAGTGTGACATAGGCCTGCGTGCGTTATACTTTCTAGTCGTGGTTTCATTTGAATAAGGCGCGAATCGCCATATCAAGGTGTAAGATGTTTACACATCAATAAAGAGGGAACTCTTTTGTGTCAAGTGTTGGTTTTTTGGCTTTGGTGAAAGGAATCAGCGTGTGTTGATGCAGAAAGGGCAGTGAGTAGGGAGATCAGAATTGAAGAGGATTTGACATGGAGGGAGAGGAAAAGGAGACGGCAAATAGAGCAGAGGGCATGGATAAACAGGAAAAAGGGGCGCATTGTATGGATAGGGAGAGACAGATTATGGATAGATGGGGAGGAATAGTTCTGGGACGAGAAATTAGAAGGAATAAGGAAAAAGGGAGAGAAAGTTGAGAAAGGTAGCAAAAATGAAGATGCGAAAGAGGTGAGAGATTAAACAGAAGGGGTTTCCAAAAAGCAAGGCGGAAGAACAGTGAGGAGGAAAGGTGAGGGAAGGGAGGAGGGTAGGGGAGAAGGTTATTAGACGTAATAGGAGAAACAGGATGGTTTATATGTAATGGCAATATAAAAGGAGATGAGAAAGGAGAGATCACATTTATAGGTAAGGGAGAAACAGTAATAGACTACATCCTGATTGAAGAAAGAATGAGGAATATGATAGGCAGTATGAATGTGGGGAATGAGATAGGGTCCGAGCACTTCCCAATAATTGCTACACTGCGAAATGGCGTCAATAAGCTCGGCAGAAGGAGAAACGAACGCGAAAATGGGAATCTGGGGGGTAGATAAATTAAAATAGTTCAAACAGAAAATGGAAAAGGAGAATTTTAGGTATGAAAAGGAGGAGGGAGTAGACTCGTTAATTGAAAGGTTGAAAGGGTCGATTGAGAAGGTAAGTGATGAGATAGGTACAAAAGAAGGAAGAGAAGAGGGGAAGAGAAGAGGGAAAGAGAGGCTGCTGGGACGAGGAATGCAGAGAGAGAGAGAGAGAGAGAGTAAAGAGAGAATGAAAGAGTGTGTAAAAAATGGAGGAAGGAAGAAATAGAGAATGCGGAGTACAACAGGAGAAAAAGAGAACACGAGAGGATGCTGGAATGGGAAAAGCAAAGGGGAAAGGAGAAATACAAGGAAGAAGTAGAAAAAGCGATCAAAGAAGGTAGGGTCTGGGATGTGATAAATAGGGAAAGAGGAGGAAGGAACGGCGTGAATGAAAGGAAAAGAAATGAGTGAGTGGAAGGATTATTTCAAGGGTCTGTTAGGGGGAGAGCAAAATAGAATTGACGAGGAAAATATAAAGATAGTCCAGGGAGAAATGGAACGAAATAACAAGAGAAGAAGTGGATGAGGCGATAGAGAGGATGGTACAGGCTACAGGAGAGGATGGTATGGAGAACGAAGCGATAAAGTATGGAGAAGAAGGGATTAGTGAAGGAATGTGGAAGATCTGCAACAAGGTCTGGAAAGGAGAAGGGTGGCCGGAGAATCGGATGACAGGGCTCGTGGTACTGCTTGTCAAGAAAGGGAAGGGTAATAAGGTAGAACAGTACAGAGGGATCGCTCGCATGCCAGTGGGTTATAAAATATACGCAGAAATTCTAAGAAAAAGGTTGGAGAGTGAGATAGAAGAAAAACGAAGTATCTCACAAAATCAGACGGGATTTAGAAAAGAGATGGGGACAATAGATAACATTCACGTACTCAACTACTTGGTTAACAGAAACTTAGGGAGAAAAATATGGAAATTAGTCGCCTTGTTCGTAGATTTTAAAGCAGCTTTTGACTCAGTAAATAGAAAAGTGCTATGGCAGGCAATGAAAGAGAGGGGAATAGAGGAAGGGTTGGTGGAGAGGATAAAGGAAATTTGTACTGAAACCAGGATTAGGTTGAAGATAAGGGGGAAAAAGGGGGAGGTTTTCTGGACAGGAAGAGGTCTAAGTCAAGGGTGGTCGTTGAGTCCACTACTATTTAATATGCTGCTGGCAGACTTACAGGAGAAGCTAAAGGAGAAAGGGAAAGGGGGAACGATTTTAGGCAATAGCAAACTACACTGTCTAGCATACGCGGACGATGTAGTTCTATTAGCAGATGATGAGAAGGGGAGGAACCTAATGATAAGAATTTTCGAAGAGTATGTGGGAACAAAAGAACTGACCAAATAGGTTACGTTTGGAAGATGAACAAACAAACAGTGGAAAGTGTGGAGGAGTTCTGTTACTTAGGTTTTTGGTTTGAGACGGGAGGGGGAAACGAGGTGCAGATGAGAAAAAGAATCGAATGTGCGATTATGGAGTGTAAGAAAGAGAAGGTTCAATGACGATTGGAGAATGAGGGTTCGGTTATTTGATGCATTGGTTTAGGCGGTGTTGTGTTGTGGAGTGGAGGTCTGGGCATGGAAGGAACATAGGAAAGTGGAAAGCATGCATGAGAGATTTCTGTGATGGGTAATGAGGGTTAGTTGGAGTTGCCCAGGATACATGTTAAGGGAAGAACTTGGAAGGGAAAAAATGGTAACTAGACAAATGAAGATAGCCTAAAGGTTTGGAGAGAAGCTGAAAAGGGGATAGGGGAGTAGAATAGCACAAGTATTCTTCGACGAAGTTCGGAACAAGGAGACGAGAGGCAATTTGGGAAATTCGAAATGGGAGGAAGAAAGGAAAAAAATTAGGAGGGTTTATGATATACAAGGAGGGGTACTGGAGTGGCAGGACATAGAGTTAGAGCTATCAGTAAGACAAGGAGAAGAGAGATGGACAAAGATTATGGATTCGAGGTACAATAGATGGTATATGATGGTCAAAGGGTTGACGGAACCAGAATATTTACAAAAAATAAAAAAGGAAGACAAATGGAATAGGGTGGTACGGTTCAGGATGGAAGAAGGAGTGAGATCTTGTAGATATTGGATGGATGAAGAGGATAATCTATGCAGAGTATGTGGACACGAAATGGAGTCATGGGCACATAGGTTAGAGAGGTGTACAGGAAAGAAAGAGGAACAGTTGAGTGTGGACAATTGTGCAAGATGGATTTTGGATGGTAATGGACAGGGAGTGACATGGAAAGCAAGGAACAGGACAGAACCAAACGGGTAATCCTGTTTAGAGAAAAGTAACTAGCAAAAATTAAAAAATTGTAAATCGTTGAAAATGTATTTGATGGCGAGAGAAAACGGAGGCACTGGAAAATCACTTATTTTTAAAAGTTTAAGAAGTCATAGTTGTATTATTATTATTCTTTCAAGTAAGGCGAAACATTAGATTGTAAGCAGTGGTTAAGTTAGATTAAGGATGAAATGTAAATATATGTACAGGGAGCGGAGGCCCTCAACCCCGTAAAAGGGAGGGATTAAATATACATACATATTTTCCAAAAATTTGATATAAAAGTGATTTTTTATTTTAACTAATATGATGCTGGTTTGCGAAAATATGGTTTGCCTTTTGAATAGAAAAATCTTTCTGTCAAAAAAATATTTGCAGACGAGTAATTCGATGGAAACAAGTAATATTTCTCCAATATTTGACTATTTTTTATGATATTTCAAAACATTCTGAATTCTTGGAAAAAAGTTTTCGACAAAAGTTATTCCTTTCAATAAAACGGAACTTTTTTGTGAACCAAAAATTTTTTATTGATGTGTAACTTTGAAAGAAAATCCATTTATATACCAATTTCGACTTTGATTTTTACGAAATGCGCGTGATTTTTGAGGCACATAATTTTCTTTACGGGGACGTTTTTTGGCCACCGAAATACAGCAAAGTCAGCAAAAACTTTAATCCTGTCTTGTTGCGCGCGATTTTCATAGCTGCTGGCGCTGGAGTAGACATTTTCGCTGAAATTTTGGAGTGGACATTTTAGCCTTAAATTGGGCATAACTTTTGCGCGCGCCGCGATATTAACTTTATCCATGGTAAACTTCTTCGCCCCAACATACTGTTAAATTTCCGTGAGCATAGAAGAGTGTGCATAAAGTATTCTTGGAGTAAAGTACGATGATGGAGTGGACATTTTTTCACCAAATTCAAAATTTTCGATATTTGAGTATATGATAGATCGATAATTTTAGGAGCACGTCTTTTTTTCTTTTATATGGTAAAACAGTTCTTATCGCGTTTTTAATATTAGGCCTATTTATCTGTCAGAAAACCGAAGTCTAGTTGGGAAATGCTTTTAAATGATTCAAAAGAATGAAAATAATTCATGTCGCATTCACTATACCGGCAATTGCTATGGTTTCACGCACTAAATGAAATTAAATGTATGAGGACCCACTCAACTACACTAGATGTATTTTTTTCTACTCAATAAACATCGCTTTATTGACCAAAACTTTAAAGTTGTCCAAATCATCATATTATTAATTATGGGTTAAATTAAGACGACGAATAGATCCGCGAGCTTTCATTCTTTTTAGTCAATATGTTCCAGAGTTCTGCGTTACGTTGTTGGTCTTATTTATTTAAGTTAAATAAGTGGACCCAATAAACATCAGTTTGTTCTCTTTCCCTCCTTTGCATAGAATATCGCATATTATGGTCAAATATTTTGTCATATTACTCATAAAGATATTCTTTATCGATTTAAATTCAGAAAGTACGATTTTCTCATGGGCCCGATAAATATCGGGATGTGTTAAGATGATCTTTATCGGCTCCGATGAAATTAGATAAAAAGCGGTTCTTATTGGGACCTTAATATTAGGCCTATTTATCTGTCAAAAAACCTAAGTCTAGTTGGGAAATGCTTTTAAATGATTGAAAAGAATGAAAGTAATTTATGTTGTATTCACTATACTGTCGATATTTATTGTTTCACGCACTTAATAAGGTTTAATTTTTGAGGACCCGGTAAACTACCCTAGATTTTTTGTTGTACGCAATAAACATCGTTTTATTACTCGAAACTTTAAAGTTATCCAAATCCTATATTATTAATTATGTTTCAAGTTAAAACGACAGGGCTGTCAAGTTTCATTGCGTGATTTTTTTCTTTTAGAAAAAAATTACAATAAAGGAAAATATTACACACAGTTAATGATAAGAAAAGAATTACACGCAGAAAATGATAGGTCGGTAATTGCCATTACAGTTTGTAACGTTTGTCAACATTTTTCAACTAAAATCGTTTTTTTTTTGTCAGGAATGAACACGGAACGATTATCTGGTATAGCTAATCCATTTGACTTGTTACTTTTTGATGAGCGTTGCTAATTCTGAATGCAAATACCAGCCTGTCTTTTTCTGCGTGTCATTTTTTTCATGTAATTTTTCCTGTCATCGCGAGGAAATGACAGCAGAAAATGACACAAAAAATGACAAGCAGAAAATGACAGGCCAATATTCGCAATTACATTTTGTAATGCTAATCAAAAAGTAATAACTGAAATGTTTTTTTTTGTATATACCAAAATAATCGTTTCGCGTTCAACCCTGACCAAAAATCGACTTTAGTTGACAAATTTTGACAAGCGTCAGAGACTCCAATGACAATTACCCAACTGTCATTTTACTGCGCGTCATTTTTTTCCTGTCATCTTTTTCCTGACATTTTTTCCTGTCATTTTTCCTTTCGTCGCGAAAAAATGAAACAAAAAAATGACAGGTAATTCATCTTTTTCTTGTCATACCTTTTTGTAAGGGCAACCAGAGTTAGACATTTAAAATGAATAAATATAAATGTTCCTGCTTTTAAGCATACATCGATAATTACAATTTAAAAAAACAAACATATTATCGATTTCATAAATCATCATTATAAATGAAGGAGGTTAGAAAAATAAAAATAAATGTTTTCATGGAAAGCTGGTAAGTTATATAATTATACGCAGAACTTACTTAGCGGCAAAATCTCTAATTATATCAAAGGTAAAGACCCAAGATTCAAATTGTTTGGACACTAGACTTATTGAATCTATTTTCCAATGGATTTTTAGTTTTCCAGTAAATAAAAACCGCTAGCATCATATCACACAGTAAAAAAGATCAACGCTGTCAAAGCCATCAATCAACTTAGATTTTAGGTTAGTACCGCGCAGGGAACCACGCCCCGCCGGCAGCACCTCAGAACGTCTCGTGGCGCTTGGTAGCCCACCCCTGAATTTTTTTTTGTTTGAATCAAATAAATACTTTTATTGTTCAATAAAGTGCAATTTTTTGTTTAAATCAAACAAATTGTACTACATAAATTATTATTTTCAATCAATAAAGTAGATGTTTTCCATTTCTTAAAATTGAATGAACCTTTCTTTAATTATACCATTGAGCCATTTCCCTTTCGGGGTAGGCGTAATTTGCTCGGTTGGAAAATAGTAGGGTGTATATGGGTATGTAGGTATAAGGTAGATAGGTATATGGGTGTAGGTAGATTTTAGATTGATCTGGAATTCTCGTGTCATTTATTTAAATGCCACGTTCGTTTCGCGAACTGCTTCGGCCCAGGTTGCTAATCAATCTCTCTATCGATCACCCCAAGTGAAGAGCCTCACAAAATTGTTATGTGTGGTTCCCCACTTGGGCCCATTAGTATCCAAGATCTTTGTTTTAGGCGTTATTCACTCTATTGTCACTCTATTTACAAACTATTCGTCGCCACGCTTTTCTGTCCTGGCATACTACTCTAGCTTCCTTCACGTCCATACATTTTTTATGCAAGCTCTTGTGATTCTGTAGCTTCTTAAGTGTCTTCGGATCGGATTAATGACTCATTCACAGATTCTAACCATTCCTTCGGCGGTCTAACTCTGGGCATTCTGCCATTTAATTTACCTTTATACGCTTGTTTGGCCAGTCGTTCATCTTTCATTCTCTCTAGATGTCCGAACCATCTTAACTGATTTCTTTCTCATATGTCAACTAGTGTCGCTCCTGTACCACATTCTTTGAGGATTATCTCGTTTCGGGCTTTGCCCATCAGTGTTTTCCCGCATATTATGCGCAGAGGTTTCATGCCAATCGCCTTAATTTTACTCCTGTCCTTTTCTTGACAGGTCCATGCGTCGCTACCGTATAGTACAATCGGTACGAATATAAAATTATGTATGGCCATTTTAGCTTTTTTTGATATGTTTTTATTTGTGAGGCTGGACCCTGCCCTACCGATAACCTGCTTACCCTTATTTATGCGCCTATCTATTTTTCCGTCGCTAGTGAATAGGCCACCCACATATACGTACTTGTCAACCTGTTCTAATCTCTCATCATTTAGGATAATGTTGCACATTGTTTTCTCCCTTTTTCCCTCAAACACCATGATTTTTGTTTTATTTACGTTAATTTTGAGGTCCATGTTCTTCATGCTTGTATTAAGTTTATTTAACATTCTTTGCAAGTCCTTGATTGATTCTGCCATAACAATCTTGTCATCTGCGAAAGCTAACCAACGTACCTTCACTGTTTCGAGATCTACACTTGCTTCGTCGAAGAAGGCAGTTTTTAGACACTTATACGTGAATATGATAAATAGCCAGGAGGACATAACGCATCCTTGTTTCGCGCCTTGCATCGTATCGAACCAGTCACTCAGTTTCCTATTTATCCTTACACTCGCTTTAGTACCTGTATATATTGTTCTTATTGCTTGTAGGAGCCATCCATTGACTCAGTTCTCTTTAAGGACTTCCCAAAGTTTACTTCTATTTTCCTTGTCAAATGCTTTTTCTAGGTCAACAAATGCACGATAAACTTTCTTTCCTACTCTCAACTTTTTTTTCTGTGACCTGTCTTAAACTAAATATCTGGTCATTACCCTACGAATAAGTATTTTTGAGTATATTTTGCTTACGGTACTTAGTAAGCTGATACCTCTGTATTAAGCATTTCAGCGTTGATACTGTCTACACCAGCAGCTTTAGCGTTTTTTAAGTTTTTAATTATATCTCTAATCTCAGTAACACAGACTTTCTCAACTGGGTTTTCTAATGCATTATTTTCTATGTCGCAGTTCTGTTGTCCTATATCTTCATCTCCTAATACTTCTTAAAAGAGTTTTTTAAAGCATCTACTATCCCGTCTATATCATATAGCATTTCATCTTCGCTGTTTCTCATGCTGAAAAACTCTGTACTTTTATTTTCATTCAACAGTCTAAATAATAGTTTTATAATTCCTTCAAAGCCGTTTTGTATTTTCTTCTCTTCTTCTGTTCTTATTTCATCTTTACTCTCCTTAACTATTCATTTAACTTTCCTCTTTTTGTCTCTGTAATCATTTTTAAGTCTATTTCTCTCCTAATCGCTAAGACCTATGATGTGCAACGTTCTTTCGTACGCTTCTTTCTTTTCTTGCTGGTCTGCTTGGATTTCACTATTCCACCATGCATCACCAGATTTTCATCCTACAACCGCCGTACTACATATTTCGGTTCGCAGTTTTCACGATATCTCGTAGAAAAGTCCACAAGCCCTCTATATCTTTATTGTTCAATAGCCCCTTCCAAATTGTCCCAACTATACGTTCTTTCAACCTATTTTGAAAGTCTATTCGCACTTCCGGTTTCTGTAAGTTTTCAATCTTTATTCGCGTTTGTTTCGTTTCTTTGATTCTCTTTCTTCTCCATTCCCGCCCTAAGTTTATTTTGGAGACTAAAAGGTAATGATCAGTATTGCATTCGGAACCCCTCATGACTCTTGTGTCTTTAAATAGTTCTCTTAGTCTTTCATCTGCAATAACGAAGTCAATTATACTGGGGCTATTTCCTTTAAGCCAGGTGTACATGTGGATCATTTTATGTCTAAACCAAGTATTTGTAATAAATAGGCCATTTTCTAAGCATAAGCTAACTAATTAATCCCCGTTATAATATTTTCTTGTTGGATCCCCAAATTTACCAAGCACCCTTTCTGTATCTATATCCTGACCTTGGACACCGACCCATCCGTTCATATCACCTAGCAGAATTATTCTTTTACCTTGATCGCAAGTACTTATTGTATCATTTAAAGTGTCCCAGAAGGCGTATTTGACTTCTCTCGGATCACTATCAACTGGGGCGTAGCACGCTATGATAAATAATCTTCTAATTCTCACCTTCTTTCTAACCCACAGCAATCTGGGCGATACATATCCTTGATCTTTGAGATGCTGTCTTGCTTTTTCATTCATAATTAAACCGACCCCTCGACTACAATGTGATTCACTATCTACTCCTGACCATACTTCAAAAGCGCCTTTCAACACCCCATTTTGTGTGTTTCTACTTTCGCAACCCTTTTTCTTCGTCTCAGGTATACAAAGAATATCTAGTTTCCTTATGTGCATAGTTTCTCGTAGTTCTCTTATCTTTACCCCAGTCTCCATTCATCGTCTAAAACTCGACCTTTACGTTTACCGTGTATATGCTTTTCATCAATCAAAGTTTCTGTCCATAATTGAAGAAACAAATTCCATTTATACGTAGGTGACATTCTATTGACCAGTGTTATTTTATTCAAACAGAAATTGGGGTTTCAAAAAGGTCAAACAAGTTGCGTTTTTTAATTAAAGATATAACTTTATTTGTTGATACAATTTTTATTTCGGTATTTTTTTCAAGTATTTTAACTCGTGACACAGCCATATCATAGAGCTCAAGAGTACGAGACTTCCAGATTGATGCATAGCTGCTAAAGCTAATGGTACGTGGTAAACCAAGGTTGAAATGCCCAGTATTACTTGGAAATAACCAGCACATAAAGCCACTTTCACAGCCAGTGATCCTCGACCCGGCAATTTATGTTTTCGGGACATTATGGTTATACATGTCACTAACGCCAATGTTGTTATGCCCTGCAAATTGGTAAGTTTATTCGACAACATAGCTTCTGAATTTTAACAAAATAAGAGGTTTCAATATCGTAAACATTAAAAACATGTTTTAAGATTAATTATTATGTTAGATATTACCCATAAGTGACGTCCCGCAAAAAGGGCTCCTTATCGGTATAGAGTTATTTATAGGGGCATATAGTCGTATAAATTCCTAACATTTTAAGGATAGAATGAATCCTCTGGGTTCAAAAATAAGACACCGAAACTCTTTTGAAATTGCATCTTCGAAAAACCGCTTTTCGAAAAAAAACTTATTTAAGGATACCTCCCTAAAAGTGAATTAGTAAGATTTCACTGATTAAAATCATGAAAAGCGAGTTACTGAGAATCAGTGAAATAGGACAGAATCATTAAATCAGTGAATAGCGTCACTGATTCACCCAGTTATCAGTTTATATTCTCGTGATGCTGGTTCCATCGGTAACTATGATGAGAAAAAAATCCTCTTCAAGTCAATCAAATATTGCTCCAATACATCAAACGTTGTTCACAAAAAAAAAAAACATTTGTTCGTCAAAAAGACATGAACCTGTACCTTGGTCTCGAATATAAAAAAAAATTATGAAACATTGAAACTTATTTTTATGAAAAATGTATAGACAACCATCGGACTTGTTTTGTTAACAATTCCTGAAAATTAAGACTTGAATCGGAAGAAAAAAAATGTATTTATGCAATTTATAATTTATAAATTCGCGATTCGGAGTTTTCAAATTCCCAAAGTACCCAGTACCCAAGGTTCTAAATATAAGCCAAGAGCAAAGTTCAAATTTTCTTCGAGGCAAAAGCACAATTTTACGAGCTTCTCGAAAAAACTTTACATGCCTTTTTCGATCAGACACTATTAAAGGGTGCCGACCACCCCCTCTATTTTCCCGTAAGAACACTATAGAGAAAATCCTAATTTTTAAGCATATCTGACTTGAAGGCGCAATTTTCAATAAAATGAGTACAAATTACAGGGACCTCCTAACATTACGTTTCCGAATATGAAGTAAGCATTGATTTTTCATGTTCACCCTCCCACTCCCTTCCAGCTAGGGATTTTCATTTTAATGCATATGCATAAATTGCATCGCTTTTCAAAAGTGTTAAGAGTGAGAAAGTATCAGTCTTTTATCATGTTTTGAGAACATTCATTCCAATTTTCCAGCCGCATAATATCGCATGATCTGGGGCCAAACGCCGCATAATGCGTTTTTCGCATTATGACGGCATAAATCGCCGGTTTCCAGAGCTCCCCTGGAAAAATGGTCATCGAAAATTGTTCTTGAGCAATGTTTATCAGTGGGGTTGATGCCCAGATCGATCTATATTTTACAAAAATGGTTATAATAATAAACAGTTATTTTCGAATGATAAAATATCAAAACAGAAAGACTTTGTTTAAAATTTGAGGGGATGAAAATAATTTTCGTTCTAGTGGTCCATAAATTAACACTTTTTAAAAGCCGTAAAGCTTTCATTCGCCAATAGATAACCCCTTCAGTGCATATGTCTTTTTTAAAACTCATCATTTCACAATAACGGTAATTTATGTTTGGAACGTTCCCAAGCGGCGGACATTTCACACGTTCCGGGAACGTTCCTGGAACGTTCCGTGCTATTAGGGAGCTCAATCCGTTAAACTGGAAATACTCGAAATTACCAATATTCCCAAAGACTTGCTTCTCAAATGCATAAAAATTAACTGGTACAATATTAGGGAACATACTAATATTTCACATACTGATTTTCTAAAACTTATTGAATTTTGTATTGATAATGCTTACTGCGTATTTCAAAACAAATACTATAAACAAATACGCGGTACTCATATAGGGTCACCACTTTCTGGAGCAATTTCATACCTCGCCATGGAAAAACTCGAAAATAACGTTTTAAGAAAATTAAACTTTCACATATTTTCTTTTATAGGTACGTAGACGACATTTTCACCTGCGTATTCCCGATGAAAATCTTCACGAACTTCTACAAGTTTTTAACGCATACCATAATAAAATTCAATTGACAATAGAAAAAGAAATAAACAATAGACTTAAATTTTTAGATATTACTGTTATACGTAATGGTAATTTACTTACCACCATTGATATAGAAAAGAGATTTGATCTGGGTGATATGTTATTTTTCATTTCAAAATTGCATTTAATGATGAAATGTCGATTATTACCAGTTTAACGGATAGAGCTATCGGTTTGTCAGACAGCAAACAACCACCAAAGCAATAATAATAACAGTAATGACAGTAATAATAAACCAGTTGAGATTGAAAATATAGTCGTTCTACTCTTTATAAAATAACTCTCTAAAGCTTATAAAATATTATATAGTCAATATCATGTAAAAGTAGTTTTTACGTATGAAACGGATCCTTTTGATTGTTTCTCTAAAACTAAAGATCCTACTCCGTTCGAAAAAAAACACAAGTCATCTACTATATTCCATGTAAATGTGGATGTGCTTACATTGATCAAACTAGCACATACATTAGAGTCAGGATTAGAGAACATATTAATGATTGTAAAAAAGACAAAAGCAAAACAGCTCCGGTTATACATTCACATAATAATAATAAATTCATTTTCCATGAAAACTAGAATTATCAGCACCGAAAATAACTACAGAGATCGAAAATTCAAAAAAATGTTTCATATAGTTGGAAATGTTAACAATATTATTAAAAAGACAGACACCGAATTTGTCAGTGATATATATCATAATTTCATTATGCTAACTAATAATAGATAACTACATATTTGAAAACTGATACAGCTTCGCCCGTTTCGACTTCTAGTTCGACTAGATCTTTCTCTTCTCCCCTAGACCTTGTCAGGAAATATGTGCAGGCCCACCTTTTCTATATTAATTAATAAATAATAGCTAAAAGACATGGGGAAGAAGGGCAAAAAAGTCTCAATATTAAAATAATAAAATCTAAACGCTTACATGTCTAATAAGATTAATAACTCAATCGTATATATATGTGTACAGGCTGTTTTTTTTAACTTGAGACAACGAAATATCTCAAAAAATACGCATCCTACGGAAAAAATGTCTGGAATAAAAACTTTTTATTTTCGAGGTTGAAAAAAGATTTGTTAAAATTTACCCCACCCCCACCCCGACAGGAGGCAAGGGTGGGGGTAAATTTGTAATTTCAAATGGCAACCCCAATTTTTTATCACAGATTTAGATTCTCCTTTACGAAATACGTAAGTTTTATTCAGAAAATTTGTTTCGATTCGCGATAGATGGCGCTGCAATTGCGAAAAACGAAATTATTGACACTACTTTTAGCTCTACGCAGGAATAACGACGCGGACGTAGTAGTTGTCTATTCCCTTCGGGGTGCTTAATTTCAGTGAGTCCCCTTGCCTCTCACCATCCATCGGGGTGCTTGATTTCGGTGAGTCCCCTTGCCTCTCACCACAGGGATGCTTGAGTTCGATTAATTATTTTACAATAAGTGCTCAAAATGGTGTCCTCGCACTTCGATGCACTTGTTAATCCGAGCTTTGAAAGATTCCACACAGTTGCCAAAAGTTCAAGCACCCCGATGGATGGTGAGAGGCAAGGGGACTCACCGAAATTAAGCACTCCGAAGGGAATAGACAACTACTACGTCCGCGTCGTTATTCCTGGGTAAAACTAAAAGTAGTGTCAAAAATTTCATTTCTCGCAATTGCAGCGCCATCTATCGCGAATCGAAACCAATTTTCCGAATAAAACTTACGTATTTCGTGAAGGAGAATCTGAATCTGTGATAAAAAATTGGGGTTGCCATTCGAAATTACAAAGTTACCCCCACCCCTGCCTCCTGTGGGGGTGGGGTAAATTTTAACAAATCTTTTTTCCCCCTCGAAAATAAAAAGTTTTTATTCCAGACATTTCTTCCGTAGGATGCGTATTTTTTGAGATATTTCGTTGTCTCAAGTTAAAAAAAAACACCCTATATATATAATTAAAAAAAAAGTTAAACAACCACCGCAGGGTACCACTAAGAGCAACTGCCATCTAAAAAAAAATGTCAATGGCCCCCAGTAGAACCGCGGTAAAATACACCTATGGCCACGTCTCACATCCGTGAGATGGGTGGTCACAGGGCACGACGAAATCACAACGACAGGCCGGCGAAACCCTCGTATGTCTTGAGGACACGAAGCGACCCAAGGATGACAGCTTTCTGCGTCCATCTCGCAAGTGTCTTGGCATATTTTTGGCACGCAGGTACGGCTTTAAGGTTACGAAACAGTGATAATTTCGCACCCCCGAGAGCACCTATCACAAGGACAATTACTCGTACCGAATATTTTGGGTACAGTCGTTGCAGCTCTCTTTTAAGGTCTTGACACCTCTCCTCTTTTTCTTTCTCCTTTGCAGTGATGTTGTATTCGGACAGAGCCGAGAATTCGATCACGAATATAGTTCGTTTTTCGAAGTCTTGGAGAACAATGTCAGGCCTCGAGTGCGCAACGGAGACTGCTGCCCGAAAATCGTAGTTCCAGAAAATCTGGGACTTCTCGTTTCGGACAATTGACTCTATATCCCTTGAAGCGTTCGGCAGGGCAGGGTCGCGGCCAACACCGTAAGAGCGACAAAGGTGGTAATAAAGTACTCTTAGGGCCGCATTATGTCTACAGATATACGTTGTTCCTGCGTGGGTTGGACACCCCGATAGTATGTGTTCTAGGTACTCAGCGTGTGCATGACACGCTCTGCACCTATCACTGGGAACTTCTTGACATAAAATGCGGGCGCGATATGCTAAGGTGGAGATTACACCGTCCTGGCATGCGAAAATAAAGCCCTCTATACCTGAATTGAGCCCTGATGATTTGAGGAAAGCAAAAGTTTGCTCCTTCGACAAGGACTGTTTATCTACATTTCTGTGAAAGTTTCCGTGCATATGCTTGTCGAGTAGGTATTGGTGAAATTTTCCAACCTCTGCTTTCTTTACTTCGGCTTTTAGACGTGAAGCATCTAGATGGAGTAATGCACTTTCTTCACTTCTGATGTTAAAATTCAGGCCAAGGGTCTCGGCAGCTTGCTCCGCGGCTTTGTAAACGAACGCTCCTTCGCCAATCATCTCGTGGTTTCTGACCATCTTTAGGAGAGGATCTCTGCCATTCGCAACGATGTAAGCTGTACTTAAAACAATTCGGTTATGAAGACACTGGAGATTCAGAAGTCCCCGTCCGCCTTGACGGCGTGGAATGTATAATCGCAGAACTGACGAACTGATATGCAAGCTTTTATGCATATGCATAATCTTACGCGTGGTGACATCAAGGGCCTTAAGCTCGTTCTTCGTCCATTGAACGACCCCAAACGAGTAGAGTAGAACCGGGACGGCAAGCATGTTAGTCGCAGATACCTTGTTCAACGCCGACAGATTGGAAGACCAAATCTGTCGAAGAAGATGCTTGTATCTGCTTCGGAGAGAATCCTTCACTGATGTTACGTCCTGAATGCGGCTTTGAGGCACGCCCAGGTATGTATAGGTCTCTCCAGTGTTAAGATTTCTAATAACACTTATATCCACAAGCTCAGGGTCATTGACAACGCCAGTTATCTTTCCTTTCTTCAAATGAATTTTGGCACACTTGTCCAAACCAAAGTCCATCCCAATCTCTTCTGTGTAGTTCTTGACGATATTTATAGCAGTTTGAAGTTTGCTTTTACCAGCGGCATAGATCTTCAGGTCATCCATATAAAATACATGAGTGACCTTATGATCACGCTGATTAGTGTCGCCACAGAGGTATCCAGGAGAATTTCGTAGTGCGAGAGATAGAGGCAGAAGTGTGATGCAAGAAAGCAAAGGGCTCATGGTATCACCTTGAAACACGCCCCTCTGGAAGGTGACGTTGTTCGTTCTCAGACGATAGTTTCTAGATGAGATATTTAATCTAGTTTTCTAAAGAGGCATCAATCTCTATGAATTTTACTATGTGTGGGTGTACCTTCAAGCTTTCCAAGAGACAGATGATAAGTATATGAGAGGTTGAATCGAAAGCTTCCCGGTAGTCAATCCAGGCCATTGACAGGATGCGCTGATGGGCTGCAGCGTCTTTAAAGACACCCTTGCCAATGAGCAGGTTCTCTTGACAGCCTGCCACGCCTTTTTTCGAGCCAGGTTATTCGTACATCTCTCGCCATACAGGCTCAATTCGTCGAACAATCCTCTTGTTTAGGACAGCTGTAAAGATCTTATACAGTGTCTTCAAACAAGTTATTGGCCATTAATTCTCTGGTTTGGACAAGTTGCCTTTTTTCGGTAGGAGTATAGTGCGTCCAAACACCAGCCACTGAGGAATGGAATAGAAGTAAACTTCTTCCACCAAAAGTTCTTGATACAATCTGGTCCAGCACCGGAAAAGTTCTTCGTGCCTCTAAGTGCTTTTTTCACCTCATCTGCAGTGACTGATGGGCACTCCTCCTCAGATTTTATGAGGCTGTCGCAAAACTCCTTGGAGCGGATGATATTGTCAGTATCTTCTTTCAACTCTAGTGTTTTCGGGATCTTGTACACCTCTTTCCAAAAAGTCTCTACCTCCTTGGGCTTGGGTGGATTTTTTACAAAAACAGGGGGATCACTGAAGAGGCGTGATGGGTCAGCGAGAAACTGTTGATTCTCCCTGATCCATCTCTCCGTCTTCTGTATCCTCCTCCTTGCGTCAGATAACATCCTTATTTTGTCAACAATATGCTGCTTGATTGTTAGCACCTTTGACTTGTTTAGTGTGTGATTCAAGGTCCTTAGTTCTTGGGCGAGCTTTCGAACCCTTTTCGTGAACGGTTTACCAGATGTTATGTAGTCAATCACACATTGAACACGGGACGCATTCTGTCTTGCCCATCCAATTTTCTTGTTCAGTTGATGCAAGCGTCTTCTTGTCTTTTGATCCATCGTCGGTTTCAGCCTTCGATATTGAATCAGCCAAAGCTCTCGCAGCACCATAAACTGAGCAATTGTTGGTCCAGAGGTCGGACTCTTGCGAGATATCTCCATGAAGGGAGGCATCCATTTCAGCCAGATCTTGGGGCTTAAGAGGAACTTGCATGTTGATGTTCCTCCTTGTACTGAAATTGCGATCATCTTGCAGAAGTTGCCTGCTTTCTGCCGTTGATCTTAATGTCATTTCATCTTCGTCTGCAGCTTGTTCAAGCAGCGGTTGAGGAAGCGCTCCGCGTACATATCCATTTTTCCGGAGGTAGTCGGCTTGATTTCGCAAAGACTGATGCGAAACGTGCTGAAGCTCTGGGTGTTTCTGACACCACAGAGTATGCATACGCGCCATATAGCCTCCGCGAACAGGGATAATACTGGCATCGTAGCAGTCTAGCACGTCATTCTTAAGTTGATCCGTCCACTGAATGTGGGCGTTTCGCCGGTTCGTCGTCGTGTTTCTATCTAAATTATTTTCAGCACCCCGAACTCTAGGTTGATCGGCATTGTTTGCCGATCCATTGTCGGGTGCTCTGCGCGTTCGATCGTTTTGAACCGCATCTAAAACATTTTGGTGGTTTGTTGGTTTCATTGTTGTTCCCACGAGCAGCTAGGGAAAGGGTTCGTCCATCCTTGTAGAGCCCCGCGTGCAAGGATAAGACTGATACTCTGAGAGGTCGCCGGTATCCCAGAGTCACCGTTAAATACACCTCACCCAAGTGCCATGCAGATTTCGGCACGGTTCTCACACCTTCGCTTAGGGGTTATTCCTTCGGGACCATCCCTGGACAATTGTCCGCGACTGCTTATTAATTATTGTAACCGTATTCAGCAGAAACCCTTGGTACGGGGACCCTCTATCCGCAAGCCGAGGACGCGTTCGGTGGCTTATATGTATATATATATATATATATATATATATATATATAATTAAAAAAAAAGTTAAACAACCACCGCAGGGTACCACTAAGAGCAACTGCCATCTAAAAAAAAATGTCAATGGCCCCCAGTAGAACCGCGGTACAATACACCTATGGCCACGTCTCACATCCGTGAGATGGGTGGTCACAGGGCACGACGAAATCACAACGACAGGCCGGCGAAACCCTCGTGTGTCTTGAGGACACGAAGCGACCCAAGGATGACAGCTTTCTGCATCCATCTCGCAAGAGCCTTGGCATATTTTTGGCACGCGGGTATGGCTTTAAGGTTACGAACCAGCGATAATTTCACACCTGCGAGAGCACCTATCACAAGAACAATTACTCGTACCGAATATTTTGGGTACAGTCGACGCAGCTCTCTTTTAAGGTCTTGATATCTCTCCTCTTTTTCTTTCTCCTTTGCAGTGATGTTGTATTCGGATGGAGCCGAGAATTCGATCACGAATATAGTTCGTTTCTCGAAGTCTTGGAGAACAATGTCAGACCTCGAGTGCGCAACGGAGACTGCTGCCCGAAAATCGTAGTTCCAGAAAATCTGGCACTTCTCGTTTCGGACAATTGACTCTATATCTCTTGGAGCGTTCGGCAGGGCAGGGTCGCGACCAACACCGTAAGAGCGACAAAGGTGGTAATAAAGTACTCTTAGGGCCGCATTATGTCTATAGATATACGTTGTTCCTGCGTGGGTCGGACACCCCGATAGTATATGTTCTAGGTACTCAGCGTGTGCATGACACGCTCTGCACCTATCACTGGGAACTTCTTGACATAAAATGCGGGCGCGGTATGCTAAGGTGGAGATTACACCGTCCTGGCATGCGAAAATAAAGCCCTCTGTACCTGAATTGAGCCCTGATGATTTGAGGAAAGCAAAAGTTTGCTCCTTCGACAAGGACTGTTTTTCTACATTTCTGTGAAAGTTTCCGTGCATTTGCTTGTCGAGTAGCTCTTGGTGAAATTTTCCAACCTCTGCTTTCTTTACTTCGGCTTTTAGACGTGAAGCATCTAGATGGAGTAATGCACTTTCCTCACTTCTGATGTTAAAATTCAGGCCAAGGGTCTCAGCAGCTTGCTCCGCGGCTTTGTAAAGGAACGCCCCTTCGCCAATCATCTCGTGGTTTCTGACCATCTTTAGGAGAGGATCTCTGCCATTCGCAACGATGTAAGCTGTACTCAAAACAATTCGGTTATGAAGACACTGGAGATTCAGAAGTCCGCGTCCGCCTTGCTGGCGTGAAATGTATAATCGCGGAACTGACGAATTGATATGCAAGCTTTTATGCATATGCATGATCTTACGCGTGGTGACATCAAGGGCCTTAAGCTCGTTCTTCGTCCATTGAACCACCCCAAACGAGTAGAGTAGAACCGGGATGGCAAGCATGTTAGTCGCAGATACCTTGTTCAACACCGACAGATTGGAAGACCAAATCTGTCGAAGAAGATGCTTGTATCTGCTTCGGAGAGAATCCTTCACTGATTCTACGTCCTGAATGCGGCTTTGAGGCACGCCCAGGTATGTATAGGTCTCTCCAGTGTTAAGATGTCTAATAACACTTATATCCACAAGCTCAGGGTCCTTGGGAACGCCAGTAATCTTTCCTTTCTTCAAATGAATTTTGGCACACTTGTCCAAACCAAAGTCCATCCCAATCTCTCCTGTGTAGTTCTTGACGATATGTAAAGCAGTTTGAAGTTTGCTTTTACCAGCGGCATAGATCTTCAGGTCATCCATATAGAATACATGAGTGACTTTATGCTCACGCTGATTAGTGTCGCCACAGAGGTATCCAGGAGAATTTCGTAGTGCAAGAGGTAGAGGCAAAAGTGTGATGCAAAAAAGCAAAGGGCTCATACTCTCCCCTTGAAAGACGCCCCTCTGGAAGGCGACGTTGTTCGTCGTCAGACGATAATTCCTAGATGAGATGGTAAATCTAGTTTTCCAAAGAGGCATCAATCTCTCTATGCATTTCACTATGTGTGGATGTACCTTCAAGCTTTCCAACAGACAGATGATAAGTCTATGAGAGGTTGAATCAAAAGCTTTCCGGTAGTCAATCCAGGCCATTGACAGGACGCGCTGATGGACTGTAGCGTCTTTACAGACACACCTGTCAATCAGCAGGTTCTCTCGACAGCCTGCTACACCTTTTTTCGAGCCACGTTGTTCGTACATCTCTCGCCATACAGGCTCAATTCGTCGAACAATCCTGTTGTTTAGGACAGCTGTAAAAATCTTATACAGTGTGTTCAAACAAGTTATTGGCCTGTAATTCTCTGGTTTGGACAAGTCGCCTTTTTTCGGTAGGAGTATAGTGCGTCCTAACACTAGCCACTGCGGAATGGGCATCTCCGACTTTAAATATTAGGTGAATATGCGGGCCAAATGTTGGTGTGTAGAAGTAAACTTCTTCCACCAAAAGTTCTTGATACAATCTGGTCCA
>CAKNXH010057290.1:38133-65770 GCA_932178445.1 Andricus quercusramuli
TCAGGAGCGCCGTATAAACAGCCGTGTGTCCGTGAACCAGATTTCAACGCAGTGTTATCGAAGGGAGCGCAGAGGTGGGGTTAGCGACGGGAGAACACTACGTTGGAATCCCGTTCACGTACACTCGGCTGTTTATACGGTGCTCCTGATTGGTCCAGCTTAAATGTTTCATAACTAAGAAAATAAAAGTTCAACTGATTTTTGGAAAAGGAATTTTCTATTTATTTTTTTTATTTTTATACGGCTATATAAGTCCGGACACTTGAGTCTGGGACACCCTGTATATATGTACACGGAGAGAAAACTTAGGGGATTTCTAACAGAAATTCTGGTAAAAATTCATACTATTTCTTATAACGCGGTGACACAGTGGGCTTTCCAGTGAAATATAATTTCTTGGTTACGATATTTTAATGTGCCCTGTTTTGGAAATTTCCATAAATACTTTTTGCGTTAAATAATAGAAAACTTGGGTAATTATTCGTATAATTGTCGGAACGAATTCTGTGCCTTATACCATATCGTACCGTGTAGTATGGTAATTTTTGTAGAGGTGAATAGGAAGGCTGACCCGCCCCTACCACCTGTATGCCCTTACCGAATAGTGCCTTATACCATGAGCATGGTCATTTTTTCGGTGGAACTATGGTGACAACTACTATTTCAAATATGTTTTTATCCAACAAATTAAGATATTTTCTACTGTGCCCAATGTAACTTATATGTTAGGTTCATAGTAAAAGGTATGACCCTATATACCACATTATACCTAAATGTTTCAAGAGCTTTATACTATGGGCACGGTTATTATTGCAGTCCAATTTAAAAGGTATTTGAATAAAAAACTTGATAATTTAACATTTCTTTTGATTCGTCTAAAAATAAATATAACAGTATACAATTTTGGCTAATTTTCTGCTGCAATCCTGTATGCTGCTGCAATCCTGTATGACTCAAGAATTACAATATTAATTAAGTAAATCGGGATGAAGAGAAAGAGAGTCGGATATTGAGTCCGATCAATTCATCTTCGAAATCAAGTACAATGGACAGATAGGTTACAGTTTTTCAGGCTAATTGTAAGGTGGAGGTATTTGTCCTCAGACCTTTGGGATAGAACATCTGTTTCAAACACAGTAATATTCTGCCTAAGCCAGCCAAAAATTGACCTGTCCTGTTAGGTTTAACAGAATTAGTAATTCTACAAGAAATACTTAATTCTAAAAATATTATTTATCCCCGCCACCATTGATATATAAGATTTTTGAATTATAAAAAAAGTTGAAAGATTCAAAATTGTTTTATAAAAAGAAAACATTTTATACAATTAAAAAGACAGAAATTAAAAGCACGGAAAAAATTAATGGCTGAATTTGACATTTTTTCGTGCATTATTTAAACTCTGCACGCATTTTTCCTGAAATTCAATAAATATCACAACTTAAAATATCCGCGTTTATTATATTCCTTGCACGCGTTGCAATGTGAAATGGTAAGTTGTAGTTTTATAAAATTACGTTCCTAAACCCGTAAAAGTACTTCCTCTTATTAGAAACGTTTTAAATATTTCTTCTATCCCCAAAAAGTTCCAAAATCAAATTGTAAATCATAAATTCTTTAGGAATATAATAAAATACATGATAATTCTCTTACCTTTGCAATTTCATGTTCAAAATTATTAATATCTGAGGACGGGTCATGATAAACGATGAATAATAATCACAATAATCACTGTTAAAATAAACCGCACGACGTTTCGACAACGAGATGAGGCGCAAAACTGTTTTGTCCAGCGCGTCAACATGAAAGATATTCATTGATGGTTACAAGGGATAGCATATATTCCTCATACTCTTGTATTATACTCTATACTTTTTAGAAATGTTACTAAATAAATTTAAGTCTTTTTACCATTTTCAATTTGATGAAAAATACATATTTGAAAAATATTTTCTTCTATCCGCTGGGTCAAAGTTTCTCAGGGAGCCGGGAATTATATGCCTACCTGCCAAACGAAAATTGCCATGCTGCGAGGCAATCTTTACAAGTAACGCGTTACAGATATCGCATTTCATTGACTAGAAGTAATCTCTAAATGACTTATTACTTAAAGCTCTGTACATTTAGAATGTTCCTTTTCATTTTGAATTATTTTCTATGCATTTTTTCGAAATTCTACACTAAATGAATACGATTTTATCCAACATGACGTTTAGTAAAATGTAACACAGACAACAAGAACAAAATCGTCGAGTGCACACAAAAATACTCCATAATTAATGTTACTTAAAGCTTTGAATTTAGTAATTTTTAAAAGCCATAAATTTTACTTTGCCAGCAATACAATTCTTACCATTTATTTACGATTTACTGCTATTAGCATTCAAAAAATTGCCCTATTTTAAGAACATTTGATACTTCTCCCATGCAGTAGCGGATTTATACCCAATTTTCACGTATTTTTTACCCAATTTCAAATTCGTAGAGGTAAGTTAGGTTATGTGGAAATTTTGATGAGAATAAATAACATCGTTATACTTAATTATTAACAACTTACACATCTCTTGTAGTCATTCCTGAAACGATGAGTATTAAAAAAAAACATCTGTACTAAAGAGGTGCTCTATTGAATAACGAAATCTTTACGACTTCTAAAAAGTAATAAATTATATACCAGTAGAACAAAAAATATTTACATCTTCTCAATTAATAAACACCTGGACAAAAAACTTCAAGATCTTTTAACACGTTTTTTAATAGTTCCAGACGATTTCATAAATACATAAAAGTGTATCTATTAAAAAACAGCCTTAGAGTATATTTTTTGATTAAAGTTTACAAAATTATGAATTATTATCAAATATATTGTCACAGTTTTGGTTATACCTTTTTAGTTAATTATGCTAAACAAAAGAAATTTACACAGTGGGCACAAATGTTCAAAAGCGTCATTAGAACGTTCTAGAAACGTACTATGGCAGGTCAAATAATGAACTAAACACGTTTTTGAACATTGGATATTTTCATAACGTCATTTTTTCTGGCATAGGTCGTTTTATTTACGTTTATTGATCCTTACGTCTAAGAAAAACGTTAAAGTACGTTCTAACTACGTCTTCATTTTTCCCCAATAGATATATCTGAGTAATTCTCGAATTGGCGGCCAACCTCAAGTTCCGGTAACATAAAAATTACTTGGTGTTTATGAAAAATTGTATTTTTACAGATGATTCATAATATGGCAAAAGAGAAGCAAGGAGGTTAATAGTTTTTTTTAAGTTAATAAACAATGTGTATGTTTATTTTATGCAATACACTATTACACTAGATTTATTCTTTGCAAAACACATTTACACAATTTGCAGAGTAGTAATTTTGCCGGTACATATCGATTACAGATGTTACCGAATTCTCGTCAGTACGCTTACTGACTATTTCGGAACCAGTTATTAACAGATAAATGTATATTGAGTCGCTCACTCTCTGTGACAAAGATAACGAGAATCAAGTTTCCTTTACATTTACTCTCACTCTTAACACTTGGGAAGTTTCCCCTGTGTTTTTAAAATTATTTGATACTTTTTACAATCCTAAACAAAATGGTAATTTCCTTTTTTTTAAATTTCTATTGCAATCACTTCAAGTTAATATGCAAACGCCCGAAGCTTCATTACCGTACTCTGTCCCAAACTCAATATTTACATCGATAAAATGATTTTCTCCGTTATTTCAAACAAAATTTAAAAATGAGCTCATTGTGTCACCCTTCTGACCTTTAAAGTAACAAAAGTCAAAATTGTGCCCATTTTTTAATTTAAGTGAATATTATTATAAAAGGTTTAAAGTCTGTCTTTCAATCTTCGTCATTTGTTTTCTTCCTTACCATACGTATCTTTCTTTAAAATAAAAAATATTGTTTAAATTGTATTATAAACGGAGAAATATAAAAAGTATCCTTTACTACAATATTATATTGATTTTCCTTCGCTTCATGTGTATGAAAAGTGTCTGCGAAATTTTGCTAAAATAATGCCGTGCCAATCTTGCTGAAACATTGGCTGAGTTATTGTTGGAATATCTGTTCAAAATGTTTTTAAAATATATTCTTGAAAGTTTATTTCTAAATTTATTTTCCGGTTATATTATTTTGAATTACTTATAACTATCATATAATACATTATATGCATTATATATACATTATAAATGATTCTTCTGAAGTTACATACTTGCAAGGAAGGCAATTTTTTGCAGAAATATTGTGTCCGTCGGCTATTGAGAGTCAGGATTACATGAGCTGATTTTTAATGCTGGCACTCTTTCTCTTAAACTCTATAAAATAATGGCAAATATTATTGAAAAGTATATTTCATGAGATAGCCTAAACGGGTGAAAATGGTCAATTTTCGTTGTCATATAGCCTATAGAATAATCAATTTCATGAATCTTGCAAAAAACTGAAGATTAGAATTGAAAAACGGAGGACAAACCTAACTTTCTTGCCTGCAAATTCTAATTCTGCTCAAGGTGATATCGTAGTTCCAGGAAAAAGCCTGACTGTCAGTCAAAAATTATGATTTTAAAAGAAACCACGTCATGCGATATTCATGTGTTCCTTCCCATGCTAACAACTTCGAGTTTTCATGATAAGATTGAATGCTAGGTATTCTTATGCAATAACATCCAATTGAACCAAAGCCCATTTGAACTGAAAAAGTTGAATAACGCTGAATATTTTTGGCCTATCGAAAAATTCAAGATACATGCGATGTTAGTTAGACAGGTAGGAAACGTGTGTAATGCTAATAAACCGTGATAAGAAGACGTGGAAGTTGTTTGGTGAAAGATTATTTGATTAATGAGATAGGTAGGAAACATGAGTAATGCTAATAAAATAGGCAATAAAGTCTTCTTTTTATCATTCGTTTTAAATAAGAAACATTAATTTCAGAATTAGAATATAACCTACGTTTGGAATTTTATTTATTCGTTCATTAAACAATTGTAGCTCAAAGAATAGAAGACTCAGACAGTATACTGGTCTATTACGTGGTCCTAACAGGCATCCAGAAGTTCCAGTTCGAATACGACTCCAGCCCAAGTGAATTCGATGATCACGTCGAACCACACATTATTAAACTGCAGGTAATTTCTAGATTTAACAAAAAATTTGAAATTACAGTATCAAAAGATTTCATATATTTTATTCTTCTTCAATCTCATAGAAGGGATTTATCACTTGCAAAAGCTGGTGTAAAGGCCTTCGTGAAATCTTTTTGAATATTTGAAATAATTGTGAAAAATTCGAATTTTTTTATCGTTTGGAATCTTTTGGAATATTATTGAAATATTTTAAATCTTTGAAATCTTTGTGAAATCATTGTAACATATTTTTAATTTTTTTGAATACTTTGGAATGTTTCAAATCTTTCTGGAACCATTGTAAAATGTATTTCAAATATTTAAAAAGATTTCAGAAAGATTCCAAACGATTCCACAAAGATTTTGAATATTTTACAATATTTTGACAGAGATTTCAAATATTTAAGAACATTTTAGAAAGTTCTTAAATTTTCCAAACGATTCCAAGAGATTAAAATATTTCACAATAATTTCAAGAAGCTTTTAAATACTCCAAAAGATTTCTCAATATTTCAGATTTGAAATATTTCACAAAGATGAAAAGAATTACACAGTGATTTCAAAGATTTCACAATGATTTAAAACGTGGGAATGATTTCAAAAAGATTTGAAATATTACAAAGATTTCACAAGGTTTGAAAATTATCCAATGATTTTTCAAATATTTAAAATATTCCAAACAATTTTTAAAGATTTCCGAAATATTTTAAGTATTCAAAACGGTTTTAAAAATTTTGGAAAATGATTTCATACATTCCAAAATATTTCGAAGATCTCAAAAGATTAAAAAATTTCATAATGATCTCACAAAGGTTAAAAATATTTTAAAGTAATTTCACAAGATTTTAAATATCCCAAAAGATTCTAAACGATTCAAAAATATTTCAGAGATTTAAGGTATTTGACAAAGATTTAAAATCTTCGAAAAGATCTAAGAAATATTTAATATATTCCGAAGAATTTCGAAAAATTTAAAACATTTAACAATGATTTCACAAAGATTAGAAACATTTCAAAGTATTTTAAAGAATTATTAAAATATGTTACAATGATTTCACAAAGATTAAAAATATTTCAAAAGTACATATTCCAAAAGATTCCAAGCGATTAAAAAGATTTAAAATATTTTACAGTGATCTTAAGTACTCAAAAAGATTTTACAATTATTTCACAAAGATTGAAGAATAAAATATATGAAATCTTTCGATACTGTAATTTCAAATTTTTGGTAAAATCTAGAAATTACCTTCAGTTTAATAATATGTTGTTCGGAATGATCATCGAATTCGCTTGGGTAGGAGTTGTATCCGAACTGGAACTTCTCGATTCCTCTTAGGACAACGTAATAGACAAATATACTATCTGAGTCTTCTATTCTTTGAGCTACAATTGTTTAATGAACGAATAAATAAAATTCCAAACGTAGGTTATCTTCTAATTCTGAAATTAATGTTTCTTATTTAAAACGAATGATAAAAAGAAGACTTTATTGCCTATTTTATTAGCATTACTCATGTTTCCTACCTATCACATTAATCAAATAGTCTTTCACCAAACAAATTCCACGTCAGCAAGCGCTTTCTTATGATTACATCCAAAATAAAAATTCCACAAACAAACAACCGGTAGAAGAGATTCTAAAGACAGAGTTGCTACAAAATTCTAATTTAAAAAAGCCTTAACTATTCCCTGGCCAATTGTTCATTTTCCCTGACGTGCATAAAGGACATTAACAGAAAAAAGAATGTCATGCAAAATGCTGAATTTTCAAGCCAAAAATACGAATTTCCGACAAAAGCGTTTAATTTTGAAATCCAAAATATGTATTTTTCAACAAAAAGTTTTTCCAAACAAAATTATTTATTTTCAAAGCAAAAAACTAGTTTTCTACAAAAAAGTGGTTTCAACGAAAATAAATAAATTTTCAACTAAAAACATAAAGTTTTAACCAATGACATTTCTTTTCTACCAAATGAGTCGATTTTTCAACAAAATACTTGCATTTTTAATCATATTGTTGATTTTTCAACCAATGAAGATGAATGAACGTGATGCCAATTTTCTGACTTTTTATTTATTTGAACATATTTTTTAACAATACAGGATGTTTCAGACTCAAGTTTCCGGACTCATATGACTGTATAAACATAAAAAAAAAAAAAAATCGAAAATTCCTTTTCCAAAAGTCAGTTGAAGTTCTAGATTTTGAGTTATTGAAATTTTTTCGAAAACACACTATTTAATCCCTCTCTTTTTCTAAATTATCACTCAAAAATAAAGAAGAAGCTTTGAAGACAAAAGGCGGAATCCCAGTCAAATAGCAAGCTAAGTCATAACTTTCATTGTTAAGAACAAATTAATTTTAGATTAAACATTTTTGAAATTGAACTATTTTTCGTGTCAAGGGGTGGGGGGCGGGGGGTTATACTCTTTCTATATCTTAAATTAAACTACGTTGAAACACTTTATCCGTTCATTTTGGTTGAAAAGTCAAAAATTGAATTTGGAAAATCTCACTTTTTACTTCAGAATGCGCTTTGATTTTTGTTTTTACTAAGATAATTATTCTCAAAAAATTTCAATATTACATTTATATTTCAAGAATTATTCAAGAATTATGTTTTTTTGGGGATTCTCTTTGTTTAAAATATTATGAGCAGCTTTTCAATTAAATTCAATGATCTGAGAATCTGAAGATATTTTCCGGAAATTTTGGGGCATTTTGAATCTCAAATTTCAAGAAATATAGGATTCCATGAGATTTTCGCGGCATTTTTATGATTTTTGATGCGTGATTTCACGTTATTTCAAAAACTATTAAAAAAAAAAGAGTTGTTGGTTCCACGACCAGAGGTAGGCCGGGAATTGGCAGATGGGAACCTATCGATGCCTCCATTCAATATGAGTCTATGTGATGACAGCGCCGTGTATGAGACTATGCGCTGTGTATAAGCATAGGGAATAGTCTCATACAGAGCGCTGTTAGCACATAGACTCATATTGAATGGAGGCGTCGATATGAACTCCTATCAAATACAACGCTGCTGAAGGCTGGTGACCTTCTCAGCATAAATCACCAACCAATTGAGACTCTCGGTTTCCTTTCTCTGTCCTCACCCCCCCCCCCCCCCAAATAACAAAAGTTTTTGTGGGACTGACGTTACAACTAGACTCTCCATCATACGACAAATCACTACATAACTTGGACATGATTTCGACTCGCAAAATAAATTTCGCGCATGAAGGTGGTATTTGGGTGTACAGTCTAAACAATAAATAATACAAACAATCATTTAAATGAATAACATGAGAATTCTAGATCAATCTAAAATATCTATACCTTACACCTACATACCTATCTACCTTATACCTATATACCCATCTACACACTAATATTTTCCGACCGAGCAAGTCACACCTAGCCCGAAAGGGCTATTAATTAATAATTAATTAATAATTATAATTACTAATTAAAATTATTATATTATATTATATATAATATTATTATAAAAATTATAATATATAATTAATAATTAATTAATAATAATCAGTATTAATGGTATAATAATAATAATAATAAGCTGGATCAGTCAGGAGCGCGGTATAAACAGTCGTGTGTACATGAGAGGGAGTCCAACGTAGTGTAATGACTGCTGTTCTCCCCTCGCTAACCCCATCTCAGCGCTCGGCTCAATGACATTGCGTTGAAATCACTCTCAGGTACGCAAGACTATTTTTACCATGCTCCTAGTTGGTCCAGCTTAAATATTTAATAACTCAAAAACTAAAACTTCAACTGATTTTTGGGAAAGGAATTTCCGGTTTATTTTTCTTATTTTTATATACTAATTTTTATATTCTAGTTGGAAAATGGAAAAATTATTAAATTCAGGCTTTCAAAATTAAGTTCTTATTAATTAATAAATAATCGCGAACTCGAAATAGCTTTGAGGTTAGAAAGTAATAATAATAAAGTAATGAAGTAATGAACTATGAAGTAATATACTGAAGTTATTGTGAACGAGTATTTTATTTTATAATGATTTTGGCTCATTCAAATTATAGTAAAAGAACAGTTAATGAACGGAAGTTGTTTGCGCGAAAAATGTTGTTTGTGAATCTAACCTCAAAAATATTCCGTGCCCACAATGCTTCATAAATTAATAAGAGTTTAACTCTCAACGCTTCAAGTGAGGTTAGGTTAGCAAGGAATCGGGGGAATTTGTGGTCAGGAGTCTTGGGCCTTCGAGGGTCAAGGGTGGAGCTCGAAAATTTGGGGGGATGTTAAGTGAGGGAAAGGAATTGGAAAAAAAAGGAAACTAGCTGTGAATTCGATCTCGAGTGTTTCCACTTTGTTTGTATTTATAATTATATGGTGCTCATTTCACGAGCACTTTGCTTCCCGATAGCAAATGTATTTGCTTCCTCATAGAGGAAGCATTAGTTATTTTTTTCAATAATAGGCAAACCAAAGTCTTCATTTTGCTCAATTTAAAAATAGAAATTTACCAAAAATGAAAAATTACAGAATAATACAAAAATGTTTTAAATAACAAGACAAATAAGACAAATCAAATCTTGGGTTCGAAATAATAATTTTTTGAGCTGGAAAAGAGAAAGGAAAAGTTCTGTCGCACCCTATCCCTTTCCCAGCTTTACGATTTCTTCACAAAACTTGTCATAATATTGCTCTATTTGAAAATTTATGATCAAAAAGTCTTTTCTATTCATGCATCAACTTTAAATTATGTCGATGAAAAAAGTTTTTCTGTTTGAACCTGATGATTCAGATATTATAAATGAGCAGAAATTCCCTAATCTTCAATAAAGTGTATTATTATTATTATAGATCAATCAATTTGCCTTGAATCAAGAGATGTTTTCCGTTCTTGCATCAATTTTGAATTATGTTGCTGAAAAGAAGTTTTACTATGAAAAACCGTGTTTTCAAATATTATGCAATTTCACAATTTCCATAGTCTTCAATAAAATGTTATAATATTATAGGTCAGTCGATTGATCTCGAATCAACACATATTTTCTGTTCTTGCATCAACTTTGAATTATGTTAATGAAAACAGTTTTACTATAAAAAAACGATTTTCAAAATATATAAATTACCATAACTTCCCTACTCTTTGATAAAATGCATTATTATTATAGGTCAATGGATTCGTTTCGAACCAACGAATCTTTTATATCCTTGCATCAACTGTGAATTATGCTAGTGAAGAAAGTTTTACTATAAAAAACCGATTTTCAAAATATATAAATTACCATAACTTCCCTACTCTTCAATAAAATGTATTAATATTATAGGTCAATAGATTCGTCCCGAACCAGTGAATCTTTCACATTCTTGCATCAACTTTGAATTATGCTAATGAAAAAAGTGTTACTATAAAAAACCGTATTTTCAAATATTATGCATTACCATAGCTTCCTTACTGTTCAATAAAATTCATTAATATTATAGGTCAATCGATTCGACTCGAATCAACACATCCTTCCTGTTTTTACATCAACTTTAAATTATGTTAATGAAAAAAGTTTTACTATAAGAAACCGATTTTCAAAATATATAAATTACCATAACTTCCCTACTCTTTGATAAAATGCATTATTATTGTAGGTCAATCGATTCGTTTCGAACCAAGGAATCTTTTATATTCTTGCATGAACTCTGAATTATGCTAAAGAAAAAAGTTTTACTATAAAAAACCGATTTTCAAAATATATAAATTACCATAACTTCCCTACTATTCAATAAAATGTCTTAATATTATAGGTCAATAGATTCGTCCCGAACCAATGACTCTTTCGCATTCTTGCATCAACTTTGAATTATGCTAATGAAAAAAGTTTTACTATAAAAAACCGTATTTTCAAATATTATGCATTACCATAGCTTCCTTACTGTTCAATAAAATTTATTAATATTATAGGTCAATCGATTCGACTCGAATCAACACATCTTTTCTGTTTTTACATCAACTTTAAATTATGTTAATGAAAAAAGTTTTACTATAAGAAACCGATTTTCAAAATATATAAATTACCATAACCTCCCTACTCTTTGATAAAATGCATTATTATTGTAGGTCAATCGATTCGTTTCAAACCAAGGAATCTTTTATATTCTTGCATCAACTCTGAATTATGCTAAAGAAAAAAGTTTTACTATAAAAAACCGATTTTCAAAATATATAAATTACCATAACTTCCCTACTCTTCAATAAAATGTATTAATATTATAGGTCAATCGATTCGTCCCGAACCAAGGCATCTTTTATATTCTTGCGTCAACTTTGAATTATGCGAATGAAAAAAGTTTTGCTATAAAAAACCGATTTTTAAAATATTATTGAGTGCTAGAAAAAAAATGCATTAAATATTTTTTGAAATCCTTCTGTCAGTTTCAAGATATTAGTGAGGAAAATAAGCTCTCCAAATTTCATCAATTTATCTGCAACCGTTTTCTAGTTATCGTGTTCACAAAAAAGCGTGACATCCACACATCCACACATCCATACATCCACACATCCATACATCCACACATCCACACACACACACACACATCCGGACAATTGCTTAGAACATTGTATTAGACATTGTATTAGCATTCTGCAGAGACATCTGGCGGTTGCGGAGGGTACTGCATGGAGAGGTCCCAGTTACCGGCGGCAGAGCGGGAGGTGGGCAGTGAGAGTACTGGTAGTGACGTTGACGGGGAGGAAATTTTCCACGTGCCACGACGGCCAACAGTAGGTGGCTCGGTGTCTAGTGGCGCGTCAGGGAGTGGGAGAAAGCGGGACGGTGGCAACGAAGGAAGAGAGAAGGTGAGGGAGAGAACGTCGAGCGCAAGTGACGGGGAGGATCTCTTGAAGAGGAAGAGAGACAGCCAAGAGAGTCCGGACAAAAGCGTGGTAGAGAGTCCGTTTAAAAACAGCGGAAGAACTAGTAGGACACCCCCCCAAAAAATGGACGGAAATGTGGAGAAGGAGGCTCTCGGTATGCTGATAGGCGAGATCAGGGGGCTGAGGGACGACGTAAGGGGGACTAAAGAGCAGATGGAAGGCATGAGGGAGGATTTGAGAATTAGAGATGAGCAATGGGAAAAGAAGATGAAAGAGATGAGGGAGAGAGTAGAGGGGTTAGAGAGGGAAAGGAAAGAAAAAGATGTTAAAATAAAGCAGACGGAAGAGGACATTAGGGTGTGGAAGGAAAGTACGGAAAAAAGGCTTGAGAAGATGGAGGGCAGGACGGAAATGGAAGAAGGAGACGGAGGTGGGGGGAGCGAGATTAAAGGTATTTGGGGACGGTAGAAAATATGATAGAAGAGAAAGTGGGAGCGCGTAGGAGTGAGAAGGAGGAGAGGGCGGATAGGGAAAGGTTAAGGGCAATGGAGTTGAGAATGGAGAGAAAAGAGAAGGCAGACAGGAGGAATAATATTGTGGTGAAAGGGTTGAAGCTAAAGAGCGGGGAAGAAAGAGAGGGTGTGGAAGCGCTGCCACAGAGCATAGGGTGGGTTAAAGGCAGGGTAGGGAAAGTTAAGTTGGAGTGGAGAAAGGAAAAGGAAGTGGCGGTTGTGGAGATGGAGAGCTGGGAAGAAAAGTTGGGGGTAATGAGAAATAAGAATAGGTTAAAGGATAAGGGAGTTTTCATCGATCACGATTTAACGAGTAAGGAAAGGGGTGTGCAGAGAATGCTGAACGACAGGGCTAGAAGGGAGAGGAGTGAAGGGAGATCAGCGGAGGTGGGATATCGGAAAATAAAAATAGTCGAGAAAATGTGGGTGTGGGATGAGGAGAAAGAGGTGTTGAAGGAAGTGCAGGGGAATACAAGAGTTCGATGTTGTGGGACTGGCAGAGACGTGGGTAGAATGAAAGGAATGGGACTGAATAGAGCCACAGCTGCCAAGGGGGTATAAGTGGAGACTCGAGAAGGCGGTCAGAGTGAAGAAAAAAGGAAGGGCTAGTGGGGGAATTATAACGGGGGTTAGAGATGAATTAGAGGAAGAAGTTAATGGAGAGGAAGAGAGGGAGGGAGTGCAAACGAGGGAAGTAAGAATAGGAGGGAAACCGTGTAAGTTTGTGACAGTGTACAATAACGATGGGATGGAAAGAATTAAAGAAAAAGTGGAAGAATTTCTAGGCGAAAGAGAGGAGGGTATGGTGGTACTGGGTGGGGATTATAATACGAGGATGGGAAGGGAAGGGGGCCTTTACAGGAAAGGGGAGAGCTTCGAAAGGAATTCGAAGGATAAGATAATAAATAAGGAGGGGGAGATTCTAAGGGACTGGATGGAGGATAGAGGGTGGGCAGTGGCGAATGGTATGGCAAATGGGGACGAAGAGGGAGAATACACATATGTAAGTAAGGTGGGGGTATCGGTGATAGACTCTGCGGTAATGAATATGCAAGGATGGGAGGAGACGGAAAAAGTTTGCAGCAGAGGGGAGGGTGGAATCAGACCATCAGCCATTAAGTCTGTGGATAAGAGGTAAGGGTGGCGGAAGACAAGGCGGGGAAGAAGTCTCGATAGGGGAGAGGGTGACCTGGACGTGGGAGGCGATAGAGAAGTGTCAGGGGCAGCTAGGAAATGTACGCTTCGGAGGGGAGTCGGTGGAAGAGATATGGGAGGATCTGAAAGAGAAGGTGGAAGGGTGTGTGCAAAAGAAGGTATTTAGAAAGAAGAAGAAAGGAATGGTGAAGCCGTGGTGGGATAGGGAATGTAAAAAGATGAAAAGGAAGGTGAAAAGGAAGTATGATAAGTGGAAATAGGGTAATGCGAGAATGGAGGAGTACGTAGAAACGAGGAAGGGGTTTAAATTGATGTGTAAAAAGAAAGAACAGGAAAAGGAGAAAGATCTGGAAGAGGAGTTAGCAAATGTTCAGACAGAGGGGGACGTCTGGAAGATAATAAATAGGTTTAGGAAGCATAGGGTGGGGGTTACTGAGAAGATAGGCAGGGAGGAGTGGAGGGAATTTTTCAAAGAATGACAAAGGGATGACGAGGAGATAGAGAAGCGGATAAGGAAGTTGAAAAGGTCAAAAGCAGCAGGGCTGGATGGGGTAGAGAACGAAGCTTGGCTGTTTAGTACACAAGAGGTTAGGGAGAAGCTGAAGGAGGTAGTGAGGAAAGTATGGAGGGGCGAGGGATTCCCAGGAGGGTGGAGGGAAGGGTTAATAGTGCCTATGTATAAGAAAGGGGATAGAGATAGGCAGGAAAATTATAGAGGGATTACGCTAATGAATACGGCGTATAAAGTATACGCGATGGTGGTGGCAGAGACACTGCGGAAGGATGTCGAGGGAAAAGGAATATTGCCGGAGACGCTGGCGGGATTTAGGGCAGGTAGAAGTACTATCGACAATATTCACGTGCTGCAGCACGTGGTGGATAGAGAATTAGCGAAGAAGGGGACGAGAGTGTACGAGTTTTTTGTGGATCTCAAAGGCGCGTTTCCGTCGGTGGATAGGGGGAGGTTGTGGGAGGCGATGGAGGATAGGGGATTAGAGAGAGGCCTAATTGAAAGGGTAAGGGAGATATATGAAGAGACCAAAGACAAGGTAAGAGGAGGGGAGGGGATTTCGGAGGGATTCTGGATGGATAGGGAGTTAAGGCAAGGGTGCCCACTTAGCCCAACACTTTTTGCGATTTTGATTGCGGATATGGAAAGTAAGCTGGAGGCCGGGGTGGTAGGAGGAGTCAGGACAGGAGGGGTTAGAATTTGGTCACTAGCGTATGCAGATGATATAGTGTTGCTGGCAAGCAGCGAGGAGGCCTTACAGGAGATGATGAAGAGGTTGAGAAGATACCAGGATAAAAAGGGGTTAGAGCTGAATGCGGAAAAGTCCAAGGTTATGGTGTTCAGAAAAGGAGGGGGAAGGAAGAAGGGAAGGGAGTGGAAGTGGAAGGCAAAGGGAAAGGAGGTGCAGGAGGTGAAAGAGTTTGTGTACCTGGGCTTCGTCTTTCGAAAGAATGGGGGAGTGGATGGTCACATAAAAGAGAGAGAGTGAGGAGGGCAAATGTGGTGATGAGGCAGGTTTGGGGGGTTGGCAAAGAAGTTATTCGCAGATGATTTTGGAAGAAGAATGAAATCGTTTGATTCACTAGTGATGAGTGTGCTATTGTATGGGCTAGAGGTGTGGGGGTGGAAGGAAAGTGAAGAGGTAAATAGAACGCAGGAGAGGTATGTAAAGTGGACCCTGGGGTTGGCAAGAAACACGCCTAATTATATTGTCAGGAGGGAGACGGGGAGAACGAGTGTAGGGATTCTAGCAGGGAGCAGGGCGTGTAAATATGAGAAATTTTTGGAAGAGGGGGGAAGTAGGATGGTTAGGGAGTGTTGGTGGGAGAAGGAGAACAGGAGAGGGGGTGGGAAGATGAAGGCTGAGAGGGAAAGGTATTTTAGAATGAATGGACTGCAGATGGATGAAGTGAGAAGGATACACGAGGAAGGAAGGAAGGTTTATGACTGGCTTAAGCAAAACGGCATGAAGAGAGAGAAGCCAGAAGGGGAAGAGAGAATAAGAGAGTCAAGGTTTAACGGGAACTATGTGTGGATTATGCCAAGGGCAAGAGCGCAATATTTATGTGAGAAAGGAGAGAAAGGAAGTCAGGAGCTTATAGCGAGGATGAGGTGTGGGTGCGTGGAGGGTTTCAATAGGTTCTGGCTCTCGGGAGAAGAGGGTGTGTGAACTGTGTGGAAAGGGGGATACAAGAGTGGAGCACTGGTTGGAGGAGTGCGTGGAGGTGGAAAGGAGTGAGATAAGCATGGAGGTATTGTTGCATGAAAAGGGAGAAAAAAGGGCAGCAGCATGGGTGAAGGTAGTGTTGAGTAAGATGGAGATGAAGAGAAGGAAGTAGGAAGAGGAATGGAGACGGAAAGATTGTAAATAGGAGAGAAAGTAGATATAAGTAACATGTAAATATTGTAAATAGTAGATAAGTAGTAGGTATTAGAGCGAAAACAGAGGTTGGCAAGCGAGGCAATGCGAAAAAGTAGAGACATGCGAGCGAGGCGAAGCGAGGAAGGCAACGCGATACGACCGTGCGGCTTAGAGATAAGGAATGGATGGACGTTAGTTTTTAAGTGTTAGTTTTAAGAAAATTTTGTAAAAATGGATGTGTAAGCAAGTCAATTTTTCAAGGCCAGCAGGCTGAAAAATAAACTTTTATCTATATTATTGCATACCCTTCACAATTTATTAATTAAGTACATCCAAAATAATATCACGACTGATGATGAGCACAATTTCCCTTTTCCGTTTTCACTACCTGTCTCAAGATTTAAATTTAAAGTTAACCAACACGGATTGTACACGCCGCTCCACAAAACGCCGCGAATTGAAATTAACTCTAACACATTAAATAACTAAAATCCCATCGATCTTGTCTTTTGCTACAGGCCAAAAATATTCAGCGTTATTCAACTTTTTTAGTTCAAATGGTCTTTGGTTCAATTGGATGTTAGTGCAAAAAAATATCTACCAGGTTGAATTACCAAGTTTAAAAAATGAATTTTTGACAGCCGACAAACAGTGCGCAGGAATATGCACTTGAGAATGAAAAAATTATACGTACTTTCAATTACTTTATAATCTGTGTTTAATGAAGAAAATATTCTTTTCAAAAATGTCTCCAACATTACCCAACTTCCTGACGAAAGTATTAATGTTTCCTGGACCTATGATATCGCTTCAAGCAGAATTAGAATTTGCAGGCAAGAAAGTTAGATTTATCTTTTGTTTGGCAATTCCAATTTTTAGTTTTTTTCAAGATTCAATATATTTATTATAAGTAAATATAACATTTAGACGAAAAATTCATCAACAACTTCGCATTTTAAAGGGGCCTTTTTTATATCAATTTTGACGTCAGAATAAATTTGTAGGTTACGTAGTTTTATGTTTTTAGCCATTTTTTTATATTTATTATATTGAAGGATATACGACAATACAAGTTTACTGTTTTTACCCGTTCGGATTATCTTATAATAGTATATTGTGCATCGAGTGGAAGAAATTGGCGATTCTAGACGAGTGTGAAGTTTGCTGCGCGAGCGCGGCCAGCTCCGCACTCACGCGAGTCGAATCGACGTCTCCCACTAGGTTCACATTCTACTTTGTCCAACACTCGCGATGGAAATGCGTTTTCGGAGGCTCATCTCGTGACGACGAAGTTGTCGATTCCACAACTAATGACGTAACAGTGGTCGAAGTTCAAATTATAAAAACTTTTTTTAATTTATGAATTTTCTCATTATATATTTTATAATTATAAATTATATACTAATATACTATTCTGGAGTTGAATTCAAAAATGTCTTCTGTTTTGGTTATCTCATTCCATTTACAAGATACAATATATTTATACCAATTCTAAACTGCTAAAGAAAGTTAGATATCTGAAATTATCGAAACCCGTAGATTCCAAATCTCTAACTTTCGCAGAAGTAATTTCAAAATTTTACAAATTTCAATTGTTACTTTTTAATGCCTTTCAGTTGATCTACTTGGTAGACATTTGCAGGTATATAGGGAACTTCTCTAGACATTTAACACCAGAATCTGAGTAGCTTGAAACGAGTAGCACTAAAACGGCACCGGGAAGTGCCGCTTGAGTGCCGTTCAATCGGCAGGGATGAAAACCATTTTTAAACCACTATATTATCTTATCAGCGATGTTCTCTTTTTTAATCAGACGAAGTTTCATAAATGTATTGTTCTCATTTTTCTAAATAATTCCCTTAATCGCTTTTGTCATTTCACTCCCGCCTGACAGTGTTTACGCATGTATATGCGCTTGCGCGATTTATTTTGTCCAGTGTTAGCATTGATTGAGCAATTTGCGTATTTACAAATTTCTAACCCTTCAAGAAATATCATGTCAGATTTTTGGAGGTGACAGGTACACTACCGTCGGAAATTGTGCGCACGACTCGTGTGAGCGCTCTTAAAAATCACTGCTGACTTCGAACCACGATATTTTGGCGAAAAAAGGAGATTGGGAATTTAAAAAAAAAAACAGTTGGAAAGCTCACGAAATTCCACGTCTATTAGGACCCAACAAATATTTTGTTGACCTTCTGAAAATTGTGCAGCACTTGAGAAATTCAAAAAAAAATTCAAGATTTTCTCAAATTTTCTACCTCAAACTCAACTATTTGCACGACCTAGGAAAATTTTTTCAAAAACCTGAAAATTGTACGACATGGAGCCTGAAATCTTATCTTTAATTTAAGCAAAGAAAACCTAAAAAATCTTTGTGGGTGCCCGTGATATGATTAAAAATGTTCAATCGTATCTGAGATCAATTTTAATCGACGATCACGGTTCTCGGCTGGTCTTCTACTCACCTGCTTCGTTGAGGCAGGACCGAATAAGCCACGCACAGAGGTGGCGCCATGGTGGACATTGTCTTATTCTTTAATATGGAGATTATATTAGATTCAAATAATTGTTAACAATCACAAATAACAATAAATATTTTTTTTCATTCACCATAATTTGAAATAAAAATTACTAATGAAGAGAACCAAAAGTATAAGAGGCGCTACCTCTGTGCGTGGCCTATTCGGTCCTGCCTCAACGAAGGAGACGAGCAGCAGACCGGCCGAGAATCGTGATCGCCGATTAAAATTGAGCTCAGATACGATTGAACATTTTTAATCATATCTCGGGCACCCATGAAGATTTTTTAAGTTTTCTTGGCTTAAATTGAAGATAAAGTTCGTGGAAGATGATGGAAATAGTCACATGTGCCCCGAAAAGAAATATTTTGTTCGAAAAGGTGAAGTTATTATCAGAAAGAAACTTTTAAGGATACTTCCAGAAAATTGATTTGAAAAATTCGTTGCTAGTCATAATTCCTTCAAAGAAAACTACAAAACCTTCTGCAGATTTCGTCCTTTTTATAACAAAAGCATGAACGACCCAGACAGAGAAACTTGTGCTTGCGAAAAATGTGATAACATAGAATTATTGCTGGAATCTGTCTTCCATCATAGAATTATTGGCAAGCCAACTAAGGTGATGAAAGTATTATCCGAAAGTTTTAGGACAATATAATCGATTACCTCTAGCAAACGGAGAGAATTAGATATCAGTTAATGGATATGAGGAGGTTTACCCATATGAACATTAGCGAAAATTTGAATAAAAAGTATGCCAAAGGAATTCAGGCTGTTTCTTTTGCGGGATCTCGACAACAAATTTCATTGCATACAATTCCTATTACATTCCTACTACCTGCATTTCTTAAACGATAGTTTCAGCACGCATTATCGAAATAAGTCCATGTTTCATTGCTTGCATGTAAATTTGAAAATGAGGCATTCTAATGTGTAAGAATTCATTTGGAATTATTCCGAAGCTGGCCATGGTAAAGGTGCTCCAGATGGAGTAGGTGGAGTGTGCAAACGGGTAGCAGATACGTCTGCCGCCGAAGGAAAGGAGAAGTATAATTTATTATGTTATTATGATATTATTATGAATTACGTGATTTCTTTTTTATGTTGTTCTGTTTGTTATAGTATTAAAAGAAAACTAGTTAAAATTAAAAAAATCGTATTTGAGAAGTAAAATGTAAATAAACTAATTTTTTAAGGTAAATTATAAAATTATCGCAAATAGTATAACAGTCAAAGAATCTAATAAAAATGTAATTAATTGTGTATATATATATTTGGATTGCTCAAAATGTCAGCGTTTTGATTTTTTGTTATTTACAAATGGAAACATGTTCATCATACTAAAAAACTAATTGTCATTTTTAAAAATATTTTTTAAATAATATTTAGAGGTTATTAATTTCTTATGGAGTTCAACAAACGTTTGGAAACGTCTTACTCAGTAACGAAGAGAGCCCTTTTCATAAAAACTGTTTCAAAAAATAATTATCAGGATTATTTTTTAAGTCTCAAACATGGCTATTTTTGCTTAAAAGCAGATTTTCAGAAGCTTATTTTAGGCTCTAAATATTGTCCATAAATCACTTATTCAATACTGGACTTTTTGCCTTGGCTAATCCACCCAGGCTCTACTATACCTATACATTTCTCTTGTAGGCAGGAGGTTAGTACAGGTAGATGACACCTTTAAATTCTCATTATCATTGTCTCATTCTCATTAAATTATCATTATTAGGAAATGTTAACGTTTCCTTGAACAGTTAACGATTTTCTAATCAAAAACTTTGAAAGCGTAGCGCCACCTCTGAATACTAGGGAAGGCCGGGCCGAGATGAGCATAGTTATCATTTTCAGTGACATATTTGAAATCTATAGTAGTTTTTAAAAATGTAAGTTGTTCTATAAATTCTATGGACCTTAATGTATTAATTTCATCAAAGCCCTAGTGTTCCAAAAATAGTAATAGCGATGAAAATGTGAAACTTATAACTTGTGCACGTGTCTCAGCTCGCCCCATGCTCTGGGGCAAGACGAGACACATATTGCGGCGAGATGATACACCTAAACTATTTATTAGTTTTTGTTGATAGAAGATTATTTTTCATGCTTTTCGTACACCTAAAAGATTATTTGAAGTATTCTAAGAATGGAAATGAGCATCATGACAAAGTATAATTGTTTTCACGATTGAGCAATATCATTATTCAAACCAATTCATGCTCTGTAAAATGTTCAACAAATAATTTTGTAAGGTATAATTGAGTCTTATTACTTAAGGGAAGGAATTTATAAATATTTGAAAGTGTAAATGCACTTAGTAGTTAATTTAGTCAAATTTTTCCTTTATAATATAACTTTGATAATTTCAAGTTGAATTAACATTTATTTGAAATTTTTCATTCATAACATATTTCCAAAAAAAATTTTAATCATTCATAAACTGTCTTTATAAAATTCACACCTAAAAACCATAATTTTTCCCTGCATGAAAGTGGGGATTTTTCTAAAAAATTTAATGAAATGATTTTAAATATAAAGTTCAGAAGCCTTCTGCAACTTGTAATTTTCAATGCAAATAAAAATTTTGTTTTGAATATGCTGACAAAACAATTCAAAGAATAAAATGTATAAACAAACGCAATTGCAGCTGCTCTGACATTAGAATTTCCTTAAAAAACAGCTTTTACAATATCAGTCATGGACTTTTTTAACCACAAATGTCAGTTTTTCTTTTGTAAGTTTCCACTGTCGAAACTCTTCTTTAAATCTTTATCTGTTTTCGAAAATTTCACTCTAAACGACTAAAATCTTGCAAAAAAAAACTTTTCTCCCAGCTCCATAAAGAGGTTGTGACAAGCAAAAGACAAGAACGTCTTATCTCGCCCCATGAACCCGGCTCGTTTCGCCCCAAATCACAATTATGATTAAAACTTTAATATTACCTGTTTTTATTGATTAAATGGTATATGAATGCGTTAATACATTCAAGCTCGATAAATAAAGTTTACGACAAACCTTAGTTTACTAATATTATCTTTTATTTTCAATCATTTCTTTTCGTTCTTTTATACTTTGATTAATTTTTTTCTTTTTCCGATAAATTCAATGTCATTATTCATGCCATTTCTGAAAAGAACAGCAAAAATCACATATTTTGAGAGAATATTCAATGTCTCATTTGACCCCGTATGCTCATCTCGCCCCGGTCTCCCCTATTTAAAAGTTATTTCAAAAAATGGCAATTAGGTGGTTGCAGTCTACGACGGGTTGAATGCGACGATCCGGCAAAAGTCTCGTGCACCCTGAGGACACGGAGCGACCTGAGGACGACCCCTTCTGCATCTTCCCCGCAAGCGTCTTAGCATTTTGCTGACACGCAGGGAGGCTTTCAGGCCATTAACCAGTGAAAGCTTGGCACATTCATGAGCGCCGATGATAAGGACAATTAGCTTAACAAAATATTCCGGGTATAACCGTCGCAACTCCCTTACAAGGTCGAGAATATGAAGTTCCAGTATATGCGGCGCTTCTCATTTTCGACATTTGACTCTATTTCCCTAGGAGCGGAGTGGTGTCACGGCTAATGTCGTAAGAGTGACAAAGATGGCAATAAAGCACTCTCAGTGCCGCATTGTACCGTAGGATGGACGTCGTTCCCGCATGAGTTGGACAACTAGATAGTATGTGTCTTAGGTGCTCGGGGTGAGCATGACACGCTCTGCAGGTATCATCAGGAATATCTTAAATTAAAATGTGGCGACGGTATGCTAAATTTGAAATGACACCCTCTTGAAACGCCAAAATGAACCGTGCCCGTCTTCAATTCGGGTGATTTGAGGAAAGCAAGCGTTAGCTCATACGACATCGACTGATCCTTCGCACTTCTATGGAAGATGCTGTGCATCCTCTTGTCGAGGAGCTGTTCACAAAAGTTCTTGTCCTGTGCTTTCTTGGTTAGGGCCTTCAGGAGCGAGTACTCGAGATGGATAATGTTTGATGGATTCGGGTGATCCCTGATATTGAAGTCCAGGCCGAGTGTTTCAGCAGCCTCCTCCGCTGCTTTGTACAAGAATGCTCCGACGCCCACTTCTTCGTCTTCCCTGACCATTTTAAAAAGAGGGTTTCGTCCATTTGCGACTGTATGTGCTGTACCCAGAATAAACCTGTTGTGAAGACATTCAAGATTAAGTATTCCGCAACTACCTTGACGGCGTGAGATGTAAAGTCGCGGAACAGAAATTATGGTGCATGCTTTTGTTCATGTGCTTGAATTTCCGTGACCCGATATCGAGGGATCTGAGCTTGTCCTTCGTCCATTGAACCACTCCAAATGAATCGAGTACTACCGGAACGGTAAGCATGATTGTTGCAGATACTTTGTTCCTCGCCGACAGTTTGGAGGACCAAATCTGTCGCATAAGACGTTTATATTTACATCAGAGAGCATGCTTAGTCGATGTTGCGTCCTGAATGTGGCTTTACGTACGCCCAAGTCTCTCCAGTGCCAATCTCTTGAGAGTACTCTTTGACAATCATAAGAGCTAGATTAAGTTGCTAGATTGAGTCCCGGTGGGAATAGCAAAGTGCGAGAGATAGTGGCAATAATGTGAGGCAAAAGAGGAGAGGGCTTATGGTATCGCCCTGAAAGACACCACTCCGAAAGGTCACATTGTTAGTTGTCACACTATGTTTTCCAGATGACGTAGTAAATCTGGTTTTCCAAAGCGGCATCAAGCTCTCTATGCACCTCACGATGTGTGGATGAACCTTTAAGCTTTCCAAGAGACAGCTGATAAGTTTATGGGAGGTTGAGTCGAAAGCTTTCCGGTAGTCAATCGAGGTATGATGCTGCCACGGTTCGCTAGAAGGAAGTTTAAATGAAAATGGTGTGTTGCCTTAAAATTCATGTTTGTTATGATTTCTAGATGTACTAGGAATGTTCTGATCTAGTTTTTAAAATCAGTTCACGTGGCCGATTTATTAAAAATAGGGTTTGAATGAAAAAATATTATTTTACGATTATCAGAATTTTTTATTGTATGAATATAAGAATAAATGAGTACACAGATTTCTCTCATTGAAATATTTTACATAATGTAATACATAAAGAGAACAAAGAAATTACTAAAAAAATTTTAATAGATGTTTATCAAATAGAATGAATGTTATATTGAAAATAAGCTTCCATGAATCTATACATGCATACTGTTATAGCTGTGCACAGCTCGAAGTAAATTCGTCTTGTAATTTTCTTTAAGTTTCGATACTTTATAATTTTTCCACTTTTCGTTGAAGTCATGATGCACAGATTCTGTAGCTTGCTCTCCAAAAAATCCTAGGCCCATCTTATGTTTTGAACAAAATTGTGCTATGTGATGAAAAATCGTATGCAGTTTTGGTGTTACTGGAATTTCTAAGAGTTTATAACTTTTTTGAAATTCTTCAATGTGTTGTTCGAAATCTAGTCGTAATTTCAGTGAAAAACAGTCGTCAACGACTGTTTTAAACTTTCGAAAAGTATCTACGTACGCCGTGCAACCTGCTAAACCTCCAACTGCTTTATCTTCACATACATTCTGAAGTTTGTCAACATTCTTAAGTAATGCATTACATGCATTTCCTTCAAATGAAAACTGACAACCGTTTGTGTAACTTCTTGCAACGTGACTTTTCTGCGCCCATTGTAAAGCAATATCGGGATACAATTTATGCATGTTACTGTAGAGGGTATTAACGCAGCCTAAAAAAAGATACAGTTCTGGAGGAGGAATTACATCCAAAATTAATTGATTTTTCTCTGAACAAAACAAAGTTGAATTGACACATTCATTCTGTTTGATAAACATCAATTAAATTTTTTTTAGTAATTTTTTTGTACTCTTTATGTATTACGTTATGTAAAATATTTCAATTAGAGACAGTTTTTTACTCATTTATTATATATTATATATATATATATATATATATATATATATATTATATTCATAAAAAAAAAAAAAATTGATTAGCATTTCGAACTCGAAAGTTCATTGCCTCACTACCCGATTAGGGTAGTGTTTCTAGGTGGATAAATACTACCAGTGTGGGTCCACCACACCCACGACGGGCCAACACCACGCAGTATTCCCCGAACGGTCACCCATCCAAGTACTAACCGCGCCCGACGCTGCTTAACTTCAGTGATCTAACGGGAACTGGTGTTTTCAGCGTGGTATTGCCGTTGGCATTATTATATTCATACAATAAAAAATTCTGATAATCGTAAAATAATATTTTTTAATTCAAATCCAATTTTTAATAAATCGGCCACGTGAACTGATTTTAAAAACTAAATCAGACCATTCCTGGTACATCTAGAAATCATAATAAACATGAATTTTAAGGCAACACACCATTTTCATTCAAACTTCCTTCTGGCGAACCGTGGCTGCATCTTTGCAGACAAATATATCGATGAGCAGGTTCTCCCAACATCCTACTATGCCTTTCTCTGAGCCGCGTTGTTCACACATCTCTTGCCACACAGGTCCGATTTCCTGAACAGTCCTATCATTTAAGATAGCTGTGAATATCTCACACAGCGTGGTCAGACAAGCTATTGGTCTGTAATTCTTTGGGTCAGTCAAGTTAAACATCTTCGGGAGAAGCACTGTGCGTCTTTCCACCAACCACTCCGGAATAGGCTCTTCTGACTTTAGACATGAGGTGAAAATGCAGAACAAATGCTAGTTGGTTGAAGAAAACTTCTTCCTCCCGAAAGTTCTGATACTATCTGGTCCCGGAGCGAAATAGTTCTTCATGCCTCTTGATACTTTTTTCACCTCCTCGGTAGTGATAGGTGGTGATACTTCCTCAGATGCTATGAGGGCACTACACAGCTCCTTAAAGCTATTTATGTTCTTTGAGTTTTCTTTCAGTGGATGCTCGACTCCGTAGACTTCTCTCCAAAATACCTCGACCTCATTTGGTTTGGGCGGGTGCTCGACAGTAACTAAAATAATAGTAATAATAGTAAGAGTCGAGATCGGTCAGAGAAAGACTGTTGATTTTCTCTGACTCACCTCTCTTTCCGCTCTAGACTTCTTCTATCGTTTTTTTAGAACCAGTATTCTGTCAACAACATGCCACCTGATGGTCAGCAGTGAACTGTCGGACCCTGGCTGTGAAATTCCTGCAAAATTTTATATAGTTAATCACACACTCAATGCGCGGCGCGTACTGCCTTGCCCGGTCTACCTTGGTGCTCAGTTGAAGCATTCGGCTTTTGGTCTTATGATCAGCCGTTGGTTTTGTTTTATGGTTCGCTTCCGCTAAAGTTCTTGCTGCATTATACACACTACAATTGATGATCCAAAGGTCGAATTCTTCGGAAAAATCTCCACGAAGATCGTCATCCAGTTCAGCTAGATCTCTGGGCTTGAGAGATACCATGGAGGATGCCTGCCAGCAGTGGGTCTCAGTGTCGCCTCTCTTTTTCTGTTGCCGGCTTGTTCTGGCGGTGGTTGAGTAGGCGCTCCGATTATATAAACCCATTTTCAAAGTTCCGCGGCACGGTTTCGCAGACGTTGATGCGAAAAATGTGAGAGCACTGGATGTGTCTCGGACCACAGAGCATGCAATTTCACCATGTAACCTTCTCGTTTAGGAGCCATACTGTTATCATAGTACTCCAACAGTTCATCCCTGATGATGGGTAGTCGGCGTTGTTGTCCGACCCATGTCGGGAGCCCTGTGCGTTCGGTTGTTTTGAACCCCACTTACTACAACTATGTTTGGTTTTATCATTGTTGTTCCCACTAGCAGCTAGTTTGTCCATCCTTGTAGAGCGCCGCATGCAAGGATAAGGCTGCATACTATAAGAGGTCGCTTAGTACCTTAGTCACCGTACGAGACCCCTCTCCCAGGTGAAAATCAGCTTTCGGCACGGTTGTTACGCCTTCGCGTGAGGGTTAATTCTAGACCTGTGTATTGTTCGAATCGAGTCGTTTTTTTTTCGAACCGACGTAGTTGAGTTCAAGTCGAAAAAAATCCGATTCGAACTGGGCAGTACGAAATTCTTCTGAATCAAATTTCGATGAACTTAGTGCGAATCGTAAAAAAAACCGATTTGAATTCAGCAATTCGAAATTCTTTCGATTCGAATTTCGACGCCCTCAGTTCGAAACGATAGAAGACCGATTTGAAATCGGCAATTAAAAGCAAAAATAAGTAACATTGTTTCAGCAACTTTAATATTGTATACAGGTAATTTTTGAGTATCTGAACGTTGTTTAGCAGAACAAGTAAATGAACCCAAGCAAATGAAAGAAATGAGCAAAAAACTATAAAGGATTGAATTATAATCTTCTTATCTTAACATTCAGCCCTAGTTTAATTATTTTTAGTATTTAATTCCGGTTTTAAATTAATATCGGGGAGGGGGGGGCACCTCGAGCGTCACGCTAATGTTAAAGTTACATACTCATACTATAGAAGAAGCGTTATGCAAGGGGTTGGGGGGAGGTAAAATTAAAAAAGGTCTATATGCAATCTATCTATCGGGCAGAATACGTCAAGTATTCCCACATAAAATTATTGTTTTTTTTTTATCGGGTTGAATTTGTCAACCGGTTTTTAATATACAAGGGCCTGAAGCTTTCACTTTTTCAGGTTCTTTTGCACCTTCAAGTTAGTGCAACTTCTTCTAGGATAATCTTCAACAAGATTTTGAAGAGTATAAAAACAGCTTTAATAAAAGTCTAATAGGATAATCCTAAAAAAAGTTACACAAAAGTGAAGGTGAAAAAGCACCTGAAAAAGTGAAAACTTCAGGCCCCTGTATATTGAGAACTGATTGATAAATGGACCTATGGTTTGGTGAAATAATATAGGTCCACTAGGACTATAATTTAGCCAAGTTTCAACCCGATCAAAAAAGAATAATTTTAGGTAGGAACACTTAACGTATTCTGTCCCCTATAAGCGTCCATATCTATCTATCTACCTGCCTGCCTGTCTGTCTGTCTGTCTGTCTGTCTCTCTATCTATCTATCTATCCATCCATCCATCCATCCATCCATCCATCCATCCATCCATCCATC